>ML732410.1:0-43141 GCA_009176345.1 Aspergillus leporis | reverse complement strand
TTGAAGTACACCGTCAAATGGGTAGGATATGATCAGCCTACTGAGGAGCCTGCTGAATACCTAGAACACGCCCGCCAGATCACAGAGAACTTTCACCGCCGTTATCCCCATAAGCCAGGGCCCGGCCTCGACGGAGCTCGGCCATAAGGGGGGGAGTACTGTCACGGGGCCAGCCTGACCTGCCATTCTGCCTGACTTGACCGCCATGTCATGTGATTCTAGCCTGTTTGACTTTTTTGTTTGATCTTGATTCTGTTGTAGCTTCTCAAGCTACGTCTCGTCTATCTGCCTGTATATAGCTTGACCAGTAGTAATTCTGTGTATCAACTCTGTTAGCCTGCCTGAGCCTACACCCTGACACCGAGTCTCTTTACAAATTACCGCGTCGGGAAACCTCACCCAGTACAAAGTAGGCTACAGCTCTTTTCTATGGTCATACGTATGTATAACTAACGATCTGACAATGAAAGTGGGCGGAGTGATATCTCCCACGAGTTTATCTTGGTGCGAGTGTTGCCCATACTTGGACATACTACAAGGCTATTTTGTTAGCAATTAATGGCGAACAGGGCTTTTCTTGTCTCGCGCCTGTCTGTTTATGAGACCTAATGTCAGCTGTCAACGCAGCGACCGCCTTAAATTCCATTGGTAGTATGGTGGTTGGCCGTAAATAGAAAGAGATTGTAACCGGCAGTCCCCGGCTCGATTCCGGCTCAGGGGATAATGAGGCTTCTTTTGTGTATCATTCACAATTGAACCCCGCACGCTATGACTTGCATGGCCATCTTGGACCAGGAGTCCCTGTGAACTTGGCAAGCTTTGTCCTGCTGCGACCTGAAGAGTGGGTATATTTCGGCTGTGGCGTCTTAGTACCTGACAAGTAGTTCCGACAGTACAGATGCAGGCAAAATTGATTTTCGCTTTTACCCAAAAGACATATTGAATAAGTCCTCGAACTACCATTTTCCGGAGCAATAGTTGAACAAGGCGTATTATCTACAAGGGCGTTAGGGTACATGATAAACAGCAACTGAGAACCATCGAAAAAAAAAAAGCATCTCTACTCCCCCGAGCCGGAATCGAGCCGGCGACCTTTCGGTTACATAGAATGTTCCATTACAGCCGAACGCCATATCCAACTAGACCATCGGGGGTTTTAAAGACATTTTCGGCGAACTGAATTGGCATTATGAGGGAAAATAAACTCAACAATCCCAAGATTATCAAAAAATTTATCTATCATCCCCCGAGCCGGAATCGAGCCGGCGACCTTTCGGTTACAAAGAATGTTCCATTACAGCCGAACGCCATATCCAACTAGACCATCGGGGGTTAGAAGATGCTTAATCCTTTGTAATTTGTTATATGAGGCAAAGTAGACTTTGCTACCTACTCATTATATTCTCAATTGCATTAAACTAGAACTAGCCCATAGAGCATATCTTGTTATTGTAGAAGAGAGTCAATGGGGCGACCGCAACGAAGTGGTCCTAACTAAGACGTTGGTCGGGGCAATACCTCATTGGAAGTTCGGGAACTTGGAAGTTGGGGTTGAGATCCTATTTGACCACCAAAAACAACAGAAACTTTCGAAATCTATAGTATATGATATATTTACTGCCTAACCCATTAGCTCTGCCAGGAATTAACTACGATGACTAACAGAGCTGTCATATTTTATATCAAAGATGGCAGCTCCATAAAGAGTTTATTATTTTAATAAGCTGTAGGTTAATTTTAACTGTAAGCGGATAGATATATGTAAGCACATGCAGGTTAGGGTTCGAGGAAAATAAGCCTGAATGATTTGATTAGGACGAGAAAGTCTGTCCACCCAGAACATAGAAAACATGAGCTCTCTATAACAGTTGGATCTAGGTAATAGTGTAAAAGCGAATTTTAGCCTGTTTAGTCGGCCCTACTAACAGGGAGAATCATTTGAGGACTATATTCTAGGTCGCGCGAGACACAATCTTAGTACTTAATATGTTCTTATACAGCTCAATTAGCTAGCAAAATACAATATGAGACGTTCCTACTATATATATAAGACCGAACCCTCGCTGGACCCGACTGCTTATACCCACGACGGGTGACAACTCCCCACCTAAGCGCCAAACGTGTTGATCCGCACCACTCCGGGCTCATTCTCCGTCATCCAATAGTGTTACCATTATAGAAGTACCCCTTAGAAGTTAGTCATCAGCATGCTACAAAATCCTGTAACCCATGGTCTCTGTCAGGACACTCATGAAAAACTGTTCCATTGAAATCATCATCAAAGCTAGCCAACCCCTCTATTTTGCGCAATGCAGCGAACGGCAGATGGTATACTCCTTTCTGATACAATGTTCGGAACCCCTGCCCCGGGTACAGGAAATGCCGGCCAGCTTTGTCCTGCCGTCGTTGCAGAGAGAGAGAAAAGTGAAATGTGACCGAACCATGCCCGCCTTCAGCCGCTGCCAACGCGATGGATGCTCGTGCACTTATAGCAAAGATCTGCTTCAATGGCAAGAATAATGCGAGAGTCAGCTAGAAGTGTGGCATCAATTGTTCAGAGTACACCTCCGTACCCATTATTTCCAAAAGCGATCAAAACAAGGATACAGTGCTAAATCCACTTGGAGATGAGACTGTAACCGACTCAAAATGCAACTGATAAGTCCCTATAACAGGGCAGGAGTTTGGGTTCATCCCTGATGTTGCATCACAACCCTGAATATCTGACTTTCATGGATGGGAAAGATGATGTAACATACTTCCTTGGATGAACCAATCCGTTCAGCTCTATTCTCAAGTATGATTGCTTTGCTTGTTCTTGGCGTTGAGTGTGTGTCACTGATGCTTTTAGTTTCCTGGACTTCGTCATATCCGTAAGTTAAAACTAAAAATCCCTCATTGGATAAGTTACAAGACGATCTTTTGTCTTTGAAATGGTCACTCCCACGGGTGAATAGTTCCTTTACATGCAAGATATTAGAAATGCTTCCGTCCTTTGATATACTGGACGAGCAAGTCCACTATTAACTAGACCACGTCCGGACCAGTCTTCTGAACGGTACATATACCTACATTCAAAGAAAAGAATGAGGCCATCAAAGCGAAGCACCAGAGCCCACCAGAGACCTTCTCAGTCCAGGTGCTGGCAATGTCGGCTGCCGTATCTGCATTACCTAAGCCGGAGGTGACTCAACAAACATCCAATGAGCGGGCAATCACTTAAGCCAGAGGATGGACCAGAGACCAGAGGAGTGGGGGCCTTGAGGACCTGGGTAAGAGTGCTTTGAGGGGTCTTGCTTGCAACAGCGTCGGAGATATAGGCATTAAAATGCTGTTGGGCCACTGCGGCTAGGTCGTCACTTAGAGTCGCAAGAACGCTCTGCAAGTGCGGTGGTTGTCAAGAAAAGCTACTATGGGACTGAATGTTTTCTATCCCTCTTCGGCTCTGATCACAGCGGCCTCAGTAGATTCACGAAGAGCTGCTTAATAAGAACCCTTCGTGTTTGGAATAGTTCTGGGCCATATCTGCCGGACACGTATGGGGCCGGCAAAGTCCCGGTGTATGACCGAGGAGGAAATACCCGTGGCTTATCTCACTTATCTAGGAGAGGATGGTGTATATGCTTGTCTTCCAAAAAGCGGCGAGAGGTATGCTGCAAACCTGAGGCTCTTGAACCCTCCGAGTTTAGCCACGAAGAGCTGCACGTGGCATTGGGTCTAGTATGTAGTAGTTGACTGTTGCAGGGGTATCCCGAATAGTTTGTCAGCAATGCCTCCTGCATAACTGGTCCCGCTCTCAGGAAGTAGGATTTTTTCAAATCTTGATTGGGCCCAGGTGTAAGATACATCCCATATCACCTGTCGGTATTTCCCGACATATACGACCAACAATGGAGCAGGTACCGCTTGCAACGAGGCGATCTTGTGAACGAGAACGTTGCGGAGACGAATTCACCATGGTTCCCGCATGCGAAGAGGAGCTGGATGATTCCAAAGCCACCAAGAAAAGATCATGGGATAGCAAATTTAACGATCTGTGGATTTGGGAGACATTATTATTCTTTGGTGGCGTTATTGGTTTGGTAGCAATCATCATTGTGCTTCAGCAGTATAACGGGAAAGATATCCCCAGCTGGCCCTTTGGCATCACGATCAACACGATTCTTGCATTAATCACCCAGATTCTGACTGCGTGCATGGTCAGCGTGGTGGCCACATGTCTGAGTCAGTCAAAATGGATTCATCTCAAGACGAACGCCAGGCCCTTGGTGGATATCAATATTTATGATTCTGCCAGCAGAGGACCGTTGGGTTGTATTGTATTTCTAGCTCTGTATAGACTAGGACTCAGGTATGTTGCAAAATTCTTGATCTTACTTCTGGTCACAATATTGAGAAGTTTCCTAGGAACCTAGCAGCATTAGGTGCGCTACTTACGATCTTATCTATTGGCGTGGGGCCGTTTGTCCAACAGATGACATCGGTTAACAATGTCCGCGTGATATCGGATACCCCTGCATCGGTCCCTAAAGCAGAGGCATTTGCTGGGCCGTCTGGATATAGTGATTATTCTCCAGACATGATAGCCGCTATCTATGCATCTCTGTTCAGCACATCAGACGCTAACGCAAGTTTGGCATCTGTCATCCCCCATTGCCCAACCGGCAATTGCGACTTTCCACTCTTCCGATCTCTGGCAGTTTGCTCTCACTGCAGTGATCTGACCAATTTGCTCTCTGAGGCACACCTTACCAATGTCTGCGGATTTCCACAATATAATTTTGCACTTCCAAATGGACTACACATTCGACTCCAGCCAGAACCATTTGAGGCCATCGGGAAGTTAAACTCACATATCCCAGCCGATATAATGGCAGGAGCAGCCATCCAAGACCCTGAGCCTGTTGCAACAGAAGGGAAGTTTGGCATAAGTGCTTTTGTCAATTTTACAGCTATTCACATCCGCAAGGGGCAGCTACTAAACAATATAACAGCAACAGCAACCCAATGTTCCCTATATTAGTGTGTCAATACGTACGCCCTTCAAGTGAAAAATAATCAGGTGCACCAAGCAACAATTGACAGCTACTGGGACCCAAACCCAGGACCACTTATCCAACTAAAGCCACCAAAAAAAAGCAACCTGACCGCGTCTTTTTTTGAAGCAGAACTTGGGTCCTCGAATGCCTTGACCCGTTGGTTCTCACATCGACTGCTTTTCAACAACACCCGGAGCACTTATTATATACCTTGTGAAGACGAGCCGGACGATGAAGGATCCTGGGATTTAGAAAACGCTGATTTCATGCAGCCAATACAAAACCTTGGTTTTTCGGAGGCTTTTGCCCGAATTGCATTGGGGATGACCAATTATATTCGCAGGTCGAATATAAAAGCTTTGTCAGGTCCAGAAGATTCATTCGGGGACTTTATTATAGGAGAACCCGTGCAGGGGACAGCATGGACGACTCAAACTCAAATCCGTGTCCAGTGGGCTTGGATATTATACCCTGTTGTTTTGCTTGTTTTGACATTGATATTCTTTGCTACAACAGTGTTACAAAGTCGATATAAGAAACTTGGTGCTTGGAAGTCGTCAACTCTTCCTCTGCTTTGTGCTGGATTGAATGAGAATATTCAACAAGAATTGATGGCGAGTGGTGATCCAAAGCAAGTTGAGAGTCTTGCAAACAGTGTTAAAGTGAAAATACATAACAGGGAGGGCACCAGGAGTTTGTTGCGTTTAGACGTTTTGGATTCTGCGCCACATTGATTACTCACAGCAGAGAGTTTCTGCTCGGAAAGGATCTACTATATTCAATCCTAGCAGACAGGCTCATTCTCGTATTGGAACCGGTAGCAAGGGCCGTCTTGTGTTAGAAGGTGATGTCTGTGATTGGGAACGTACTGAGGGCCGAAACAAGGGCATAATGATCGAGGTCAAAATTAGTGAAAGATGGGCATGTGTATAAGTTGAGCTTTTTGATGAGGTTGCAAGATTGGAAGTTATGGAAAAATTGGGGGAGAATAAGATGACCTGGGGGCACATTGGTTGTCGATTAACGAACTATTTATGCTCATGTTGGCCATGTAGTTGAATATGTACAATGAAGATCAATATGGTAGTAGAATTGTCAACCAAAAATTACCACTAGTTTGGCCTCACCGTATTCAGCCAACCTGCCTACTAAAGCCGATGTAGTATTAGATTCTTGGCTTATTAGATAAACGAGACCTATATAGGCCCCGCAGTCAATTTAGATAGAAAATCAGACCTAATTATAATCATCTTGATGGCCCGTTTAGGATAGGGGGTCTTACTAGGCAAAACGGTATTTGGCTTATTTGACTAGAATGCATATCAAGGTTTTAGTAGTAAGGCGGGAGATTTCTGCGCGGCTGCTTCTGTAATTAACCTGTAATTTTCTACACTCTGTTAAAGTGTTGTTCTAGAACCACTTATTGATAAGAGTGTTCTGATATTTTATAGAGAGCTAGGCCATGCTATCTAATTACTAAATACATACAATAAGGAGTTGTTGAAGAAAGAAAAGATGATTTATACAACATATCAACAATAGCTTCGCCGTCTAGGTCACGTGGCCAATAAGAGGTGTTGGAGACTGTTGATGTGAGTGAGTGATTGATTGATTGGGTAATCTAAGTCTACGAACCTACTTCACCCCTATCTTACGATCACGTGACTACGGATTATGCTAATCCGCTTTGGTGGAGATCTTCGGATGGAGCACCTCAAGCAGAATTAAAAGCATCACGTGTGGGAGCTCAGCAGGGTTCAGAAGTCAGATGATTAGAGGGTGATCAAGGTTCAGAGATTTTAGCATCACGTGCAAGAGCTCAGTGCGCAAAGTGAAAGAATGGCTACTCCGTGCATTCAGTGGATATGTGGTTAACCAACTCCCATCAAAAACCGGATAGGATATGTTGACTATTCTAGAAGATACGTCCTTGGTTAATTATTTACATTAAATATACTTGACTATGTTTTCTTGGGGAAACATGTCCAGCAGATAGTTATTTTAATAAGAATAATTAGTAGATCTAGTCTACCTAGGGCATGATTTACCGCATTTTGTTCCCACTAACTTCTACCATTCATGGGTGCTCTTGAGTAAAAAAGCCCTCGAATTTTACACCAAAAGAGCCAACCGCACTAAATCATGGTCTCAGAAAGCTCATCGAATTTTTAGCATTGTATTGGCATTGTATTTCTACAACACTTATTATTATTATTATTATTGCCACCACAATCTATTCCCATTATTTTAGTGCTTACAAGGCCGGCCTAGCGCCCTCGAGCGCAGGGGGGTGGGGTCGCCTCCATGTCCCCGAAGGGGATTGAGGATTGAACGAAATGAGCTGGAATAGCCCCGTAGAGACGGGCAAGAAGTAGTGGTATAGCATGGAAATAGATCTGCATATATGCTGGCAATAACTTTGGGATTAATTCTCTGCCTACGCTGAGCTGTGTGCCTGCCCTGCGCTCTTCTAAAAAGCTGACAGAAAAGATGTTTAGTCATGTTAGCCCATTCGTGGCGGGGCACAAAAAAAGACAACCACTCCCCCGAGCCGGAATCGAGCCGGCGACCTTTCGGTTACATAGAATGTTCCATTACAGCCGAACGCCATATCCAACTAGACCATCGGGGGTTTCTGGTGGTTGCAGACTATTAAATTAATCCTATAAACCCAAAGGCATGATACATACGCTCAATCAATTCGTATCATATCGCTATAGCACCTTCTCACTATCAAATGTAAGCGCACCTCTTGACAACCGAAACTTTCAGAACGAAGAAGCGCAACAGCGATTATTACGTTGATCTTCAAAGATGTACGCTACTTCTTGGGGGGCTTGCTTTTTGGGAAGAATCTTTAACTAACGATGTGCTTTGCTTTATTGCGTAACGAGTGATGAAATAGAGACTTTCACCGCGTCGCTGATCTTTTGGATATTAGTCACAATGTGAGAAGGCGATATTGCGATATTGCCCACCTCGAAGACAATCCTAGTTAGAGATTTGATTTTTCTCATTGAGTGGTGCATCGGAATTGTAGGTGTGAGGAAAAACTGTGCAGAAGGATATTCTAGAAGTGGTTCGACAATTAAAGAGGTAATATGAAATTTGTACCACACAAAGTGGCAGGTTACGAAATTGTTCTCGAGTAACCAAGTTAACTAACAGATTTTAACAAAATTCCATGTAAATCTTGCTTCTTAATGCCCTTTTATGCATTGATTGTTTCATCAAGCTGATACCGGGAGGGAGTAATATGTTATCAACCTGGAAAATACTGGAATTAACTGTATAAAGCCCGATTGGTGTGTGCACGCTTTTTGTGGCCTAGCAGTAATTTTGGTTGACATATGTTAACTAAAATGTCATCTAACCGTGTCCTATGCCGATTTTTATTTTGACAGCCTCAAGACTCAAAAATTGATCTATCCATTGAGTAACCAAACTCTATTGATTAGGCTCATCTAAGTTCACTCCCTCATAAATGCTCAAAGCATTATCATTACGATCTGAAGTATACCCATTATTCTTGCTTCCCTCTCACATCGCTATCATAACCCTGCTCCATAATTTTCTGCTCCAGTTTTCGTTTCACCTTTGTTATCTCCGCCCCCTCAACTTTAACTGCGCTCTCGATATATCCAATTCTCTAATAATCTCGCAGAGATTTCAAGTAGATAAATAGGCACCTCAGACACTTCAGGCCCGCTAATGGTGAACAAATTTGAGTATATATTCTATGCACTTCCGTCTTCGGTTGGTTTAGGCCGCCAAGGACCATAATAACCCTAAGTTATGTTGCGTATTCGAATAGTTAGAGCAGACTTGAAAATATTCACGTAACGAGAAAGACGGGAAATGGTAGATAACAGGTCCTGGTACCTAGCAGGCTCAATAGGGAGATGGTCGTCGCCAAATAGAGGAAACTGGATTTCGAGTTGTTTTAGATGCTACAAGTTATATAGAGGAATGAAAATTTAGAGGACTAGCAATTCTTCTCCACGACTAAAACTTGTTTTAAATGGCTCATGGGAATTTTGCATTGGCTTGATAACAAATCGACTTCGAGTACTAGAACGCTTCCAAATCCATTAGTCTTACAGTTTGGTCTATAAGAAACAGCGCAAATGGTGAACTCTAGCATGTACATTTCATGAAGAATGAAAAATGGTTTAACCGCAGGAGCAGCCCCACCATATTTAATAGAGCTGCGAGGGTGGTAGTTACTGAGTCGGAAGACAGAAGTGTGTTCCCACCTAATATAGATGGTGCGATCAGGTTCAGAAATTGTAAGTTCTTAATCCATAGTTCTAAAGGGAGTAATATTGCAACCGGTGTGCTAGAGACTGCAGTGTCTCAAGCAAACTGGCAGAGTTGTGCATCAGTGCCGCAGCTAAACTTGACAGAGGAGATCTTAAAAGCGGTGTTGCATAAAAAGGAGCCATAAGCTGCGTAGCGGTTTATGATTCTTCAAATCAAAGGTGAAATAAATTTGGAGCTGCTCTGGTATAATATACTTGACTAGCGAAGCCACGCGTTCTACCACTCTTTGATTATCCGTTTATCTTAACGTGGGCTTTGCCCTAGTGACTGACCATGGTGTTTTTGGGATAGCGAGCGGATTTGTATATATGCAACATGCCTTTTTGATATCGCAGCAAGAAACTAATGCCGAAGACCAGACGAATAAGAAATGCAAAGCTACTGGGGCGAATATACCATTATAGTTATAGATTTTTAAGGTCATGGTAGCGGTTCATAAGAGTATTTGTTGAGTATGTCCCGGGCAAAATATCGTTATAGACGGCATGGAATGTTCGAAGACTGTAGGTGATAGAGTAACCGTTCTAGTAGGCCACGTCTATATCTGGGAGCTTACAACTGTACCGATCGCAGTATTGAAGATATTGCAAGCCATGCGAATGGACAGCACCTTCTATGTCGTACGATGGGAGAGATTAATAGTACACGTGTAACCAGTAACCAGCCCCGCCTCGCTGTGATAGATCGTTTGCCGTTGGGAGGTCAAGAAAAGACGCTCCTTAAGGTTCTCGATTGATTCCCAACCGGTAGTTTAGTCGAAACCGACTCATTTTGAAGAAGTTACAAATGGCTCATGCGGGTGGGATTGAAAATTATTGATAATAATATATCTAGCTTTGCCTGGGATGCTGAGCACCTGCAACGAGGCGCGCTATTGCATAAGCTGGGTAGTATCTTTCTGCCAGCAAGCGAATATTGGCTAGTTTATACTGGACTTACTGTAAGTAAATCTATACTGTAAAAGGAAATCTCTACATAAATGTACATATAATTGACTGATAAGTCAAAGTTGGCCATTTCACCGTTCTCATACTCTATGCCTACGAGCCCTTGCTTCCAGCCAAGAGAAAACAGCCTGCCGAACTAATTGGGGACGCACTCGCCTATGAAAATTATCACCTGTCACGAACCCATGTTGTTACCACAGGCCTGTACGGCCTGGCTCTATGATAAACCAAATGATCCCGAAGTAGTACGAAACGATGACAGCCGATCAAACCCGTTTCGTCCTGGAGGTAACGTAGTCAACCACGTCATGCAACACGCTTTATATATAAGGTAGACATCGGATTGGTTGGAAATAAATATAATATTATACGGAATTTATTCCGTATATGAAACTCTATTGTTTACTTGATCGAGCCTCAATCCACAAAAACATGAACAAACGGAGTCCAGTATACCTCTGACGGGCTGCGGCTCGAAGGGGTCATGGGCCATTGACTTGATCCCATGAGCTACTAGCCTTTGCCTATTATTCTCAATAACGCTGGGTAGATCCTGAAGGATGAACCTACCCTTGAGGTCCGGAGAGCTCTCCTTAATCTACCGGAGGAAGTGGCCCCGGCCCCAGTGAAGACAGCCATGGCATGTGGCTATGGCTGCCGGTACGAATACTGGGCTTGACATCTCTTACTCGGATTTAGTATACAAACTTTACTTCCTGCTTCCTGCTTCCTGAAATAGAATATGACCGATCAGATCCCTTATATAAAGAGTAGCTATAAGATGATAGAGATACCTCTGATCTTGCAGCGCCGCCATTTATCTATCCTACTTCACATATTGATATACTTACACCATGTCGAGCGCAAGCCAACCTCCTGCGTCGACTGTCATCATAGTACCATGTACATTGCAAATATGTCCCTTCTACTTGGCTCTCTTTGTCCCGATGCTCCTGGTTTAGGTATTCTGCGGAGTTTGTTATCGTACCTAGATCTACCTAGCCGCCATGTCCGGTGGATTGTTTCTCGAGATCATCGGTTACGGAGGGCGACTAATGCTGCTCTCCAATCTATTTAATCACTCTGCCTTCCTGCGGTAAGCGCAGCAGCTGAAAAGAAATATACGCATGCTCCCTCTCTAAATCCGATAGATACCTAATCTGTCTTACTATCGGGCCGGCGTTTGTTACCACAGCAATTTACATATGCTTTGGGCGAGTAATTGTGGTCTGCGATGCTGTTTGTCGAGGGTCGAGTCCAAAACGTATGCTCGGATATCATCGCCTGCGACATATTGTGCCTTGTCCTGCAGGTAGCTGACGGCGCCATCACGGCCACCGCTAGCCAACAAAATGGACTCCGCCATACCGGTGTCCCATGTTGTATCGCTGGGTTCGTTTATGGCTCTGTGTGCAGACTACATGTGGTGGCTGCGCCGGCAGACACGGGTTCTTCAACCCGCATCCTGGAAGGATGGATGGAAGTGCAAAGGCTTCCTGTTTGGTATGAAACCTCTCATGCAACTAGAGTGTAAGGTGCCTGATCGCTCATCAGTATCAACGACCCATGGAGGGATCTAAATTCACTAACGTTGAAGCCTGGTGATGACACGGTGTTGACTGCGCTGCCGGACTCGGATAATCCTACAAAAGGTGTATCAGTTCTTCCTAAGTGATTATCTCCTCATCTGTGGATCATATGTGGTTTCCTGTTGAGTCAGCAGTATTATCGTTCCCCGGCCGGACATGTTTTGGAGAATTCATTTAGAATAAGATTTTGATAATCGATAGTTCTTAGATGCCAACGATCGCTTCCAATTAACTAACCTACTTTAATAATAAACGCACACCGGCCAGGTGCCCAGGAACCCCAATCAAAACCCGTATATTTCACAATCGCCGACCCACAGTCGGAAAAACTTCGAAGGACGTGGCCATAGCTTTTATTCTGGTCTTCAGGGTAAACACGGAAATAGAATGCCAAGACAATATTGCCACCACTGATTGGCTGCATCGTATTCAAGTCCCGAAAATGGAAAAGGCTCAGGGCAATTCTCAGATGTCCAAATTCTAGGCTCCGGCCAACCTCGAACTCGATATAGGAGATATTTATACTCAGAAGGTTTCGTAATGTGATCTCTTCTATTTGCAGCTCCTTCTTTACCGATGAAGACAGTGCACGACACTCAATGAAACAATAAGCAACGACGACGCGATTAGACGCGACTGGGAAGAGTCTACCGAGATGGCTCGAAGAGCTCATACCAAATCCCGGACAGGTTGCCAGACTTGCAAGTATGAATGTCTTTTAGGTGGAGAACCTGTCTATGTGCTAATCTCTCTCGTGTCGCCTAAAGGATCCGCCGTATACGATGTGACGAGTCCTGGCCGGCTTGTAAGCGGTGCACGTCCACGGGCCGTCGCTGCGATGGACCGTCGAAAGCAGCAACAACGCCAGTAACAATCTCATTTGCGAGCGTGCTAACGTTCTCTATGGTGCGACCGCAACCGGCCATACTAGCCTACGAGAGCGACCAAGAGGCTCGCTATGTCCGATATTTCCTTGACCAAATTTCGTACAATCCTTCGGGACAATCGGGCTATCCTCCCTGGGGGATTCTAATGGTGCAAGCGTTATATGAAAACATTGCTGTGCGGCGATGCGCAATGGCAATAAGCGCACTTATTCAGGTGAAACAAACCAACAATGTGTGCACCATAGATCGCTCATCTAGTGACAAGGCGTCCATCTTCGCGCTGAAAAGATACGGCAAAGCGTTGTCTTCGTTGCAAGAGCTTGTAACTCGAGGAGATAGAAAATCTGTAGAAACAGTGTTACTCTGTGGAATTATCTGTATATGGTTTGAAATCCTAAGGAAGGATTATTTTGCGGCCTTGGGCCACCTCGATCGATGTTTGAACATCATACTAGCCACTAAAGTTCCAGGCAAAGGTACGTTCACATTCTGCAGTAGGTTACCCCTATTCTTTAGATTAATGTCTTCTTTCTAGGCATGATTGACTCCGATATCGAAAATGCATATATGAAATTAGACACGCAAGCGGCAATATATGTCGGGATGCGAGCGCCCGTAGTTCTCCCGGAAGAACTGAAACCAGTCCCGTATATCTTTGACACATTTGACGAAGCCGAGGGCTTTCTAATCGTGGAATATGGGCGAGTAATTCGTTTTGCGCGTAAAATCGCTGCCCCGTATCGCTACCCCCAACCGGGCTGGATTCCCCTCGAGCTGCTCGCGCACGCACAAATGCTGCATACCCGTCTCGAGCACTGGCATTCAGCATTCAAGTACTCCTACGCCTGCCAGAAAGCTGAGGGGACTCCGCAGATGATCACACGAGTATCCCAGCTGCTGATCCAGTATCATGCGGCGGTGATCACCGTATCCACCTGTCTTTATTCGGAGGAGACCATCTATGATCGATTCCTGCCGATTTTCAAGCGCATTCTAGTGCAGGTGGAAAGGTTAACAGCCTATTGGCACGAACGGGGTTTGCTCAGTCCTTCAGGTGTATCCATGGATCTGGGTATCGTTCAGCCTTTATACCTGATTGCGACTAAATGTCGGAATTTCTCGGTGCGCCAGCAGGCGATCGAATTCTTGTTCTCGACGCCGGACGCGGATGGAACCAAGGAAGGTCTAGTCTTCGCATTAGTAGCACGAAGAGCAAAGGAACTTGAGGAGCGCGGGCTAGATGTCGCGGTGGATGGTGTGCCCGAGTTCTGCAGAATCCACGTTATTGGAGTGAAAGTCAATCGTGATTTACGGGAGGCCCATGTTGAGCTCCGTAGAAGACCGAATGGAATGGATGGTGAGTGGGAGGAGTGGAAAGAGATTTTGTCTTGGTGATGATGCTGTTTAGGGTTTATAAATGGAACAAAATCTGTAGGCAAGGGATTGAGGGTTATCAATTACACACTTTGCCAAACATCATGGGCAAAAGTAGTCCTAGGACTCTCTTGACCAAAAGACTACTAGTTTTATTAACGGGATATGGTGTCTCACCAATGTACCTACATCGGAATTACGGTCAGGCGATCCTCATCGTTCCGCGTTGAGCATGGCCACCCTGTATTCAGGTTTCCTTTTTCGGCCGGCTGTACGAGTCCTTTGAGTACTAGTAGGGCTGGACTGTTCACTATAGGCCGATCATGCCGGTCATACCGATCTTGACGATACTACTGTATATTTAATTCCGCGCGACGCGACGCGCCACTACGGCAGGAAGTCTACCACTCGGGTCTCTGTTCAAAAATGACTTCCGACGAATAACTAGGCGAGCTCAACGGGAATACTAGCGAGACAAACCTAATGCGGTAACCCAAATCAAAGATGTCTTCGATATGAGCAAATGGCGCAAGTCTACAGGCTCTTTTCGCACCAACTCCCCCCCCCAGCTGAAGGACCCTCTGAGGCCAAATAGCCTCCCAGCTGTGGCTATAAATGAAAAGAGAGATAAATTAGTTTGTAACCTTCTTCAGAATACTACTGAAGCAGGTGATATACCATTAAACTCTCCAGCTATTCCATCTGCCGGTCTACCATTTCCAGATATTTCAATGGCGCAAGTAGAGAAAGCTATACTATATGCAGGCAACACTACTCCTAGCGCAGACGAGATTCCCACTTGCATACTCAAAGCGGCAGGGCCTTTAATAAAAGACAAGATATCAATACTATATTAACACTGTCTCAAGATAGGATACCATCCTAGATGTTTTAATATGCAGTTTTAGCCATTATTTAAAAGTCAAAGAAATTTGATGATCCAAAACGCGTTTATTTAGGTTGTAGGGCTCGTTTCCGCGGATTGCAGAATTTGCCGCCAGTGACGGCCATTCCACCCTCGACGGCACCATCGCTGATACCTATTTTATATAAGTATCAGTCGATAGAGCGCGTTGTCACGAGAAGCTTGCTTCTATTTTCGGCTGATTCCGAGCTGATTTGATGAGTAATTTCCAGAGTAAGTTCCGTGCGGAAGTTGTTTTTTTTTTGCATTCCCAGCCTGTCTATCCGAGGAAGGGGGCAACACTTAGTTAGTACGGACGAGATGTGGAATCCATTAGACGTGGAGATGATTGGTTTTCATAGTGGGGCTGTGTCTCAGCTTTAAAATTCGATACTCGCCTAGGAGAGCGGCAGCTGCCTCTTAAATAGAGTAGTCTGTCACAATATTCATGGAGCTGGAAATGAAGGTGGCTTTTCTGTGGTAATTGGGAGAAGAGAGAGCGCAGAGGCTTGCTAAGCATGTGAGGCAGACCAGCTAACAGTAGCCTTCTATAGGGCAAAGTTATACTTGCCTAGGAGCACGACAACATATGATAGGCAGGCTCCACGGTATATACAGGGGAGCTTGAAGTTATCCAAATCGCCGTCGCAGGGTTCGGAGACCAATCAGCTGACCCTCTTTATGAATAGCCAAGCCACAATCCGGGCAATTGGGAAACCAGGACGCCCGTCAGGCCAGTATATCCTCCAAGGCATATATAAGTTAGCACAAACCCAATAGCAACCGTGAACCCTTAGGGGACTCTGTGGCGCTGGTCCCGTACATAATATAGAAAATTAGATGATTGCTCCCACAACTTGAGCGTTAACTACGCAAGGGTTCCTTTGGGAGGGAAGGCGTTACGCATCAATGTGGGGGAAGAGCAGGTCCCCAAAATTGACGCCCCACGCTTCGCGAGGTGAAGAACAATGGCTCGGCCGATTCCAGGGGTCGCTCCTCTGGTACAAGTCAGTGTACAGCTTTCCGGCATTGCTTTCCACGTCCTAGGTGACGGGAGAGGGATGGTGAACAATGTTACGAGTGCGGTCTTCCTAACAAGGTCTTGCTCAAGCAGGCCAGACTCCTTGGAAGGGATGCCATGAGTCCATAGCTTCACGGTTAGTATCCCGGCTGCGCGTCGAAGGTTACAGAATCGACTCAAACAGAGGTCACAACGCTAGTAGTCCTCGATTTCATACTTGATTGGGGAGAGCTCTCCCGACTCATATGAAACATACCGAATGTGCGGACAACATGTCCACTGGCACATTATTACATAGGGATGATTCTTACTTTCCTCGATTCTGCTCATCCTTGCCTGTTGACTTCCCTTTACTGATAGTCATTATGACTGATCAGTCGGTGTCCTTTTCCCTGAGGCGGCCATTAGCCATCCTCTTATAACAATACCATAAGCCTGCGCCCTTTCCAGTTGTCGCCTGAAACAAGGCATGCAGGGTATAGAATCCTTGGGCATAACCTTACTTTCTATTGTTGTTTTTCATGTTTGTATTTCTTGAGCTTTCTTCATTTCCATGCCCTGATAAACCTTGCAACAGACGCTCAACAATGCATAGATCCAAAATCAACAAGGCTGCACAATGGCAATTGAAGATCTTCAACTGCTGATATATGTGATTATATCCATCGCAATATGCCTCGAGTCTTCTCTATAGATACAGCCGTTGGGGTCTCAGGATGTTTCGGCGCGATAATATAGCAACTGTATTCCTTCTGGCAAGAATGCATTATGATCTTTGGTGCAGTATGGATCAACCTGTCAACTAGACAAGGGAATTAACGGATGTACTAGAGAATAATTATGAACGGAGAGCAGGGAAGGGATTCCATTGCAACAAGACTAAATCTTGAAGAAGAAAACTAGATACATTTGTGTGCGATTCTTTTATCTCCTGCCGATCCTCTAATAATGGTCTACCACAAAACCCCGTAACAGTTGGGTTGTGCCGATGTCTACTTGGCGACATCAGCAGCCAAAGATACTGTATCTGGATGATCAGTGCCTAAGTGTCTGTCGCGGAGTTGAACACATTCAGTCCTTAAAAGTTAGGCATCTTTTTGTTTGCCTAGCAATTTCCATGTATCGGCAAGATTATTCATGCTAACCAGAGTGTCGGGATGCTCTGGTCCCAGGACCCGCTTATAGGCCTCCATTGCCTGCAACCCCAGCTCTTCTGCTTCAATCGTCCCTGCTCTCGATATGTGGATGCTCTGGCCCTATCACGTACCTAGTTGTCTCTATTACCTGCACAAAAAGCTCTTCTGCTTCATTCCAACGTCGCTGATTCCAGCATACGTACCGGATTTTCTCCAGTCGTCGCGGGCTTTCCCTTTCCGTTTTAGTGGTCACCCTTCGCCGCTTTTGGCTCACTGAGTAGATCTGAGCACTCCCTGAGCAGCCTGAGCTGGCCCTGAGCAGAGGGGTGAGTAGCCTCAGTGAGATAGCCTCAATAAATAATTCTTAATGTAGAAGAAAGTCCTCATTGCTGAAATAATTATTCTCCCTCCGACTCCACGATTAAGACTCGTAGATATCAGATCCAAGGAGAAACTCGTGGCTGTCATCACTAGGCGTAGTAAGGCCAAGACCAATTTGGTGGCAGATTTGCCCTATACAAAGCCAGTATATCAAGTATTCGACCATCAGTGTTCCCACTGAGCGCGATAAGTATAGCCAGGCGTTCATTTCTGGCGCGGCCACCGATCCACCAGACATCTCCTCGATCGAGAAGGTCCAGCCACAGCATGAAGAGCAAAAGCGCTCGCTCGTCTTTCGTGTAAAGAAGCGAGCGATAGGCGGTGGTGACCCTCGGACCAAATCTTAGGATATTGTTGATATCGTTGTTGTCCAAGGACTCCTTTTGCAGCATCGGGATGATAATTCGTAGGGGGATGTAGTACGGATTAGATTGATACCAAGTTCCTGGTGTGATATTGCATAAGTCGCAAAGTAGACCCGGTAGTGTCGGCGATTCACTGTTGATAGCAATTGGATTATTTCGAGAAAAAAGGGTACTGGTTGAAGTTCCTTGCGCGTTGCCTTTTACACGCCAAAGGCTGCGCTCTATGTTTTGATGTAAAATCCTCTTCAGATACCCTAATCCCATCTGTACAGTGAACCAGCTGAGTGAGTCTTCTGCCATTGTAGTTGATGGCCTGAAGAGCCATGACTTGTAGGGTGTCGTCTCATCAGAAGCAAACGATACCATGTTGATCAGGAGAGAAGAAGCATATATCCAATCAATGTTGTGCGCTCCGACCTGATGGTGCACAAGCTGCTCCCTGAGAAGTCGTGCTGCAGTCTGAGTATGTAACCAGCACGCTTTACGATGCGACATGTGTGATGATTGACAGTGTTGTAGATGTCGAGCGGAAAGTGCAAGAAGAGCATGCATCAGATATGGCGTAGAGACACACTGAGGTAGAACGAATTGGCCGAATATTTCTCTGCCGACTGAGGATCCCAGAGACACATCCAGACAGCTATGAAGATGCTGCAGGAGATGAGTACTCTTCGTCATAAATTGATACCGACTGCCATATTGCTCCATTTCTGGATAGTTGCACTCTACCAACCCGTCACCCGTCGCGTAAGGGGGTGCCACTATCGACATGTCGGCGCACCGCATATCTGGCCGGCCGAAGTCCTTGACGTACATGCAAGAAGAACGGCGCTCCGAACATCTGCCGCAGATTGGACGCTTCTCATCACATTTCACTCGACTTCTTTTGCATTCCTGACAGCCATTTCGAGATTTGCTGTGAGATTTTCGGGACGATTTGGTTTGGGTTGGTTTCTTAGGACTGGACCTGAGCCGGAATCGACCCACTCCTGGGGTTGCGGCCATTTTATTGTGTTAGGATAGGGAGGTTGAGAACCTGAACAGAATTAAGTATCACAATTGTAGAAATGGAGGAAGTGAGTCGAGGGTCCCACAGGCATCCATCATACTAAGCTCAAGACTAGCCCTGTATAGTTTAAGTGGCCGTCCAAAATAGGAAATTATCGTATCCGGTGGGGCCATCCAGTATTATAGATTCGTAAAATAAATCTTGAGACACTGCGCCGATCATGGTAGATATAAAATATAAGCCTCTATCCCCCGTCTGACCTTTGCTTCTGCGTACTATCAAGACTTTCATATTGCTTTCATCTGCCATTCATCAATCATCACTGTGTGGTGTTTATATAAAATACACATAGTATTCTACTATCTCTAATTTTCACTCAAGATGGTCAACGTTGCTGTGGCTGGAGGTACCGGGGGTGTCGGTCGACCAATTTTGGACGTTCTAAGCACATCCTACAAGTATAAAGCATTTGCTCTCTCGCGGCAGGCAAGTTTTACTGACCACTTCATGCAATATGCAAGTTGATAATAATACCTTATAGCCCCGCGAGAATGACAGCAACGTCATCAAGGTCGACTACAGTAACATTGACCAGCTTGTTGCCATTCTGGGAGCGAATAACATCCATACGGTTATCTGCTGTTTTGCCGTCGAGGGCAATTCTCTGGCTGAATCTCAACTTAATCTCATCCAAGCCGCTTCCCAGTCTAAAGTCACTCGGCGTTTTGTGCCCACTGCATATGCTATCCCGTACCCGCAGGAGTATGTTTCACTTCTCCCTGTCAGACTCCTATGGTGATCATACTGAGGTTTTTCAGGGCTCTTAAGGCCTTGCCACAACTCAAGGACTATTTCAAAGCAATTGAGATGCTGAAAGAGTCCGGTTTGCAGTGGACGGTCTTCTTAAACGGTATCTTCCTTGACTATTTCTGTCCTCCGGATCTCAAGTCCTACATGAAACCAAACGTGTTTGTAATCGACATGAAAAACCATGTTGCTGCGATTCCTGGAGATGGCAACGTCCCGGTCACCTTTACCTATAGTTATGACCTTGCAAGATTTGTGGTTGCCGCACTGGATTTAGACGAGTGGCCGGAAGAAAGCCGAGTAGTGGGAGATACGCTGACCTGGAATGAGTTTGTTACGCTGGCAGAAGAAATTCGTGGTAAGTATTGCCATCAATTCTCTCCTCTGCTTTCCTAACTGGAAACAGGATGCCACTTCAGTGTCCATTATGATAGCGTTGAAAAGCTGAAGAGATTCGAGGTTACCGAGCTACCCGGTCATCGGGCTTTGTATGACCATTTCCCAAAGAAGGGTTTTCAGTGGTTCATGTCCATCTTCGAGCTCTTTACCACGGATGCAACATCTTGCATTGAGAGGAGAGGCTCGTTGAATGAACGATTTCCGGACATCCAACCGCTCACTGTGCGCGAGATGCTGATGCGATAGACACACTCGAAGAGCTCACAGAACAAAACTCATCCCGTGGCATCCCAGATGCAATAGAAGATACGTACCGCAGGCAAGGAGATACAAAGGTCTTTGAAATACCTATTCTTCTGTCACTGATTACATTGTTCCATTACATCCCGACGACTTTAGAGCCTCGTCAAGGCGTGTGGTGGCCATATAGTCGTTGTGTTCTGTTCTGCAACCCCTCTCGGTCGCGGCTTCAAAATCGTTGGGGTGCCTCTGCAAAGTCCAGGGCAGCACCGACTATGCTGTCCTGAGCGCAGCTTGCTAACTTACCTTCCTTACCTTGCCCCGTTCCTCCAAGCATGCACAATGTATTAATGAATGTGTTCCCAATCTTCGATCATTATTTCCGACGTAAATGTGTCAACCTTGAACAGACAATTAGGACATGGGTCACTGTTTTCTTGGCCCTGTGTTTGTATTTCTTGTCCTCTCGGAGCCTATGCCGTTTGTCGTCTGCTGCCAGCCACGAATTACCTGTCCGTAGCTAGGTAAGATACCATATTACAAAGTAGGGTAGTTCAAGAAGTGTTCGATTTATCTAATCCTACAATGTACTGTGCGGGTTTGCGTGTCTATGAACAATATTCCATGCCACCGGAGTCCCGATATCGTCGAAAGGGAGAGGCGGGATCGGTATCAGATGCATTGTATTCCTGAAATTCCGGCTTAGGTTGGGAGAAAGACCTATCCGCTCTCGTCGACCCTTGGAGAAAGGCACCCCATATTATTATCTGTCGATGGCTGCCCGTTGTGGTTGCTTGCTGCGCTCAGTTCATCCAGTCCCACTAAGCCTTTGTTGGGGCCTTTCTCTTCATCAATCTTCATGGGATCGTCTTCCACGCCGGCTTCAAACTCGACGAATTTGTTATAGATCCCTCTGGTTCGGCACCTTGCTTGCCGCGGATTCCGAGGGCATCCAGGTGAGGCCGAGCTACTCCCACTGCCTCTTCCGATATCTTCGAACCTCTCCTAAAAGCGTCCTAGAGCTCCGCAGCTCTGTCTTGCCGACTATTATCCTTGCCTCTCTTTCGGATTCTTGCCCTGCCTGGCGGACGCGGAGGTATCTCCATTTTGGCTCTGGTAGAGTGCATGATGCCTGGAATCTTCAACCTTGGGAGAATAAATAAATATACATCTATACGGCCTCATTGAAATTCAACCGAACCAAGTCTGCTAGCCACAATGCATACATGAATACTGACACCCCACGAATGACAAGCTCGGCTGAGAAGCACTGGTTTTATTGGCATTTCCGAAACAACACCCGACACTCGACCGGCAATATCACCTTCCTTGAAGGGAACCGATAGCATGGAGCAAATGCCAACCGTGACAATCCAGAAGCCTACAGAATCTCCCGGTCCTCTGACGTCCGGAATACCTACAAGTGCAATTGGGAATTCAACTCTAGCCATTGGCACAGGAGGCGCTCTGTATGTGTCGGCTTTTGCATAGGGCAGCGGCTTGAAGCCAGGATTTTTTTTATCATATAAGACTAATCTATTGATAATGTTGATACACCTTTCAGTGAATTCGTGAGGTGACAAGGCACAGGATAGTGTTGTAAAAATCGAAGTCAACCGGCAGTTGTTCGAGACATATGCAAAGACAGACAAGCACCACTTTAGCGACTTCTGCGGGCGCCATTGGGGCGTTACAAATAGTGTTGACTGTCTCTAGGCTGGCACGGCAATTATCACATACTGCTGGAAAGTCTGATTGCCACGCTGACCACCAATTCAGAGACGCATGCACAATCTTGCCCATGTCGACAGGGAATGGTAGAAGCGCTAAGAGCGCTTGGCGGGTAGATCTTGTTTTGGCAGACTCGGACTTGGACGCTGGAACATGGAAGTGACTAGAGTGACCAAGGGATTCCCGGGCAACCCGGTCATTGTCAAATAACTGCAAGACCGGGGCTTTTCCGATCTGCTCTTTCGCAGCAGGAATATCTACCAGGGTCGGGATGTCCTGTGGGGCAACAAGGTTTGAATGCTTTGGTGCGCTCTCTATTATACAACATGGTTAAAAAACCTGGTATCAAAGTCGTCCGGAGATAAAGGGGAGTTGAGGGGTATGGTAGTATTGTGTACTCCATAGTGAAACAATGATCTGAGGAATAGAGAGCGGTTGACAACAGACCTGTTATTCCTTCCAGTACAGTTCTAGGAGACCTAAGACCCCAAGCGATGCGGATCGCTACTTGTGTCTATTCGTCTCAGGATATCCTTTACCATACTCTCCAGTTGCGTGACTCGCTCCCGCAGGCTATAAGCCTGCTCATGCGGCGGACCACCAGTATTCGTGGGCCCAGAGCCAGCATCCTCCTGGCCGATACATGTAGAACGCCTCAAATGGCATTCATTGCAGATCCCCGGTCGGCGCGGATTGAACGTGCAGCGGATTTTACGACGTCGGCCTCATTTTATAAGAGAGAATTCGATCAATCAAGTGAAGCTAGGTAAGGTAAATGATCGCATCCATAGGGTTCATTGGGTCGTACAACGGATGAACAGTATGCATAAAACCGCTGGAAAAGGGGAGGGTGCTGGGGAGCGAAGCCGGGTGTGGCTCAGCGGGCTATTGTAATAGCATTTCGATACATACACTCAACACAGCTCTTAGCCCCTTTTCTCATCTTTTTCCGTGGCGGATCCTCCATGTCATCAGAATATATTCGTCCGTCGGTTTCGGCCGAACGAGGGACTTGGCACGGTTGATTAGTTAATCCTCTTGGGCAAGTCAAAGAGCGGATTTTAAATTGTTATAAAAGAATTTTCTCATGGTCAAGTGATACAGACCATAATAGGCTGAGGTGCAAGTCTCGTTCTGATTTATGGCAGTAGATGGTTGTATTTTCCGACCGATCTGAATCACTCGCCAGAGTGGCACCGAGAGATGAACAAATAAGCTTAAGTCCTTAAACGATAGAATTGGTTCGGGATCCTACCTTAGCATACGCACCCCGGGGTAAGATCTTCGCAAGGAACTAATTTAATCTGAATAATCTCGTCCGAAAGATCGTCCGATCAGGGGAAGGGGATCACTAAGATAGGTTTAGACGTGGCCTTGGCGTGCTCCAAGGAAAGTGAACTCTACAAATAAATAAACTTATCAGTCCTGCAAATATGATCTCTTTACGTTTTTTTACATGCTCTTTACATATCGTTGCAAATCGGCGCCCACGCTAATACGTCCTTTTCCCGAGCTCTAGAGGCCGGACCATAATTTCAACTGAGCATTGTGGTAATGCGCGAAATTGTTACTCTAACTCCCAACTATTTCTTCTCTATATGACGATGTACGGGGGTTTGAAAGGACAAAGACTAACTTGAGAGCCACTTAGATCCAACTACAAACTGGCCAATGTGTAAGATTCGTTTTCTCAATCACGGCTTGTGAAGTTCGACAAAAAAAGAAATCACAAGAAAACTAATGGATATACCATTCCTTAGGGCAATCAAATAGGCTCTGCCTTTTGGTATGGATATCGCCGAGGATATGTGTCTGTCCCATAGAACCCCCTAATCCCTACTGACAATGACTCAGGCAGGCCATCTCTACCGAACACGGCCGCGATGGTTGCGGTTTGTGAGTTTTTTTCCGGCATATCGCAAATATCGGTTACTCTTGAACAACAGCTAATAGCAAAGTAGTTATAACGGCACCTTCGAACTCCAGAAGGAGCGTTTGAACGTATACTATAATGAGGTTCGCGCGACAATCCGATTGCATAGCACTGGTATAGCCTACTGACTCGGTCCCAGGCAAGCAACAACAAATATGTTCCTCGTGCTGTGTTGGTTGAATGGATTCCCAACAACATCCAGACAGCGTTTTGTTCCGTCCCACGTCGAGGACTCAAGATGTCTGCTACGTTTATTGCCAACTTCACTTCCACACAGGGACCTCTAAAACGTATCGGTGATCAATTCAGTGCGATGTTTCACCGGAAAGCGTTCCTGCATTGGTATACTGGTGAAGGGATGGATGAGATGGAATTCACCGAGGCGGAGAGCAACATGAACGACCTGATTACTGAATACTAACAGTACCAGGACGCAGTCGTGGATGATGCAGAGTCAGAGGAAGAACAGTATGTCTACCTAAGAGAAAGCGGTGTGGTTATGTATACTAATATGATGCGCAGCGTCGAAGAGCTGATTGAGGAGTGAGGCCGGGACTGAATATACTGGCTTCAGGATTGATACATGTCCAAACTTCCCTCACAATCTATGGTTGGGATGCTGAAACCCCCAGAGTATTTGTTACTAGATGCCAGTTTATTTAGCCACGTTTGGTTAAGCACTTTTTAATGTTGGGTTAAATTCCTTCCGCACTAGTATGAGAGGAAGGCATTTTCTAGGTTCTTTTAACCCTCATCTATTGTTTCTTAGCCGTTTTGTGCGCCAAATTAAGCACCGAACGCGACAAATCGTAGACTTTCAGCTAGCCTGCAGTAATAAAGTGGTAGACGGAGATCAGGAGACAAAGTCCTTGTTTTTCAGTCACTGCAGGAAGGCTCTATAATGTCTTTGTAACTCGAGAGTAATTAAGCCCTCGTATAATGGGCAATTCCCCGATACAAACCTTCAATGTAGACAATGTTGCCTGGTGTTGTGATATAATGGGTTGCGGAGCAGGCATGATGGCAGGAAAATTACTGTGGAAACCCCTAATCAGTTAAAGTGTACTATAGAATCTTTAAAGTAGTGGATAATCAAACAAGGCTCATGGGGCTCCCCCAATTACCCATCCTTTTAATTTCGCACGTTAAGAGGGAATCGACAGGTCAGGGCCCTCGTGTAGAAACGAAATTTGTGAGAAATTGATGAGATATATCACACATTATGACAACAGTACATATAAACAAGCAAATCTGGAATAGTTGTAAGCACAGGAAATGCAGCATGATGCAAGTAGTTAAAACTATGGCAGGACCTGACATTTGACCCAGATCAGCGAGGGATTTTTATGAGACGTCTTCTTACTTGGGATATCGCTTCCTGCCCAATGCAAAGAACTTTCATCATAGTACATCTGATCCCTGTCGTTAGATGTTACATATCCTCTTTGGAAGTTCAGTGCTCTGTCTATGTGACATATTCCGCCTTTGGCGAATCTCCATCGTCTCTTTTTCCGTGGCCGGCACAGTCGTCGCCCATCCAACCACCACCATCCGCGCTCTCCTGAACTCAGATGGAACCGAAAACCACCTTGTTGCCCGCGAGGGAGTCTGGAAGTGTGGAGTTCATAAGTTACAGCCTTCTGATCGTATCGCGCACTACCAAGAATCCCGCTGGGAAACACTAACCCACACACCCCTCCTAGACCAATATAGTTCAGACAATGAAAGCAAGGTCTACGAACAGGCGCTCGACTTCGTTCAGAACAGCAAGAAAGCAAGAGCTAAGGATGGTAGTAAGTCAATCTTCATCCACTTCCCGAATTACTCTCCTGTCTGTTCCTTACAGCTCGCTAATACTCCTCAGGCCGATGCCTGTATAATTACATGAACTAGGGTGATGGTGAACCCGAAGTTGGCTTCTCGGCTCTTGCGCTGAATCAGACGCCAATTAGTTCGAGTGGCCGATCCTACGAAGCGGAAAACTGTTTAATCAGTTCTCACATTGTTACTTAGGTACACATTTGGATATATTACCAGCTTGACTCATTCGTACTCTCTTAACTACTAGGTATACGTACTTGATAGACCTGGCCCTTCAACTTGGAGTTACTCATACTACGCGACTTAGTAGCTTCGTGAGACCCTTGGACCTGCGTGGCCATCGCTTCGTGAATACATTATGTCGGACACCAGTGGGTTCTGGTCTCCAGGTTTGTACTCGATCTACCCAAGAAGACTAACTGGTAAACAGAACTCTTGGAAGGAGCCCCGGGTGTAACATGTAAAACTCGAGGCTCGGTCAAGTAAGTGAAAGTTCCAACGAATCCTCTATTACAATCAAGTAAATTATAGTCCTAATTAGATCTCAGCATGGGTAGGGAGCTACTGTCCAGAGTTCACCCGTGGGCCCTTGGCTGATTGATTGATTCCTTCCTCAGGCTCTTCGCGGCTGAAGGCCGCATGCAGCCCCCCTAGCAAGTATGTACTGAAACTAAGTTACGTTTATGTACACATTTTCATTCGTTGGTCCTTGGCGGCGCCCATGGGGGCCCATGAACTACCCATACGTGCATAGTACGTTGTCCTGTATGGGGATAACTTTTCTTATTTGGACGGGTATACCTATTGCTTATTAATATAAATAAATAACTACCTAGTTAGATAACTTATGCATCACTTCATCCACAACCCCACAGCTTATTTGGCTAAAATTGAACTCCGTACTTCTTACTGCAATGAACACGACATAGCGCTTTAGATAGTATTTCCTAAGAATGCAACATCGTATTCCACGGGCCGTGTCTCGGATAACGGGGCTTTAAGCCAAGAAAAAGTATACGAGACTTGCATATTGCTGCGCGCTTGGGAAAGAATTGGGACTCACTTTCGCCATAATACGGCTATCGCGAGGATGATGCGATTGGATGCCGGCTCGTATAAAGAACTTTGCTTCCCCAACCCCAAGATGATGGAATGAAGGGCGTTGAGTTGCATTTACCTGTTGAATATATTGTTTTACTGATTTGAAACACCTGCCTGTTTTATTTCTAGTTCTAGTGAGTGAGTTATACAGAAGGACCCTAGACATATACATACCTGAGAATCAATAAACAACGAAGCTAACATTTATAGACGAGTTAACCTGAATTACGCTATGGAAGCTGAGGCAGGCTTTGCTTATGTGGGGTATGTTGTTCAATGAGCTTGCCTATTCTCCAAAAAAAAAAAAAAAAAAAAAAAAGGCCGCACAGGGTAGAAGAAGGGCGGCTTTGGTATACGATTTGGTTTTAGCGACGACTTATTGACTGCTCTAGGGAAACCCTTGCGACAGCAGTGGCCTCGTCGCTTTGCAAATATCTCGAGGAAACCGGGCAAACTCATCCCACGGACAAGAATGGAGGTATGTTCCAGCAGGGCGGGACATGAATGTGAGATTTAGGGCTGATGCAAGAGGCTAGAGCGAAAGGATAAGGTACACAGCCCCTCAGCCTGGCCTTCTTTTCCTAATCCTTGCGATTGTGTAGTATGGTAGCTAACCTTGTAGCAGATGATATTTGATCGACTCGGTATCACATAGAATGTCATGCATCCCTTGCCTGCCTCACATTGCTAATATGACTTAGCTCTGCAGCATCAGCTTTTTCACGTCACCCTGGGAGGAAAGCTGTATCTCTCGCCTACGACAGAGACCCCACAGGCTGTTTTGGATATAGCGACAGGAGATGCAAGTTGGGTTCTTGATTATGGTGGAGCTCCCATCACACTGTAAACGACGTGTATATGCAGAATTGACGAAGTTAGCCAACCAACATCCTTCCGCGTCCGTCATTGCAAATGATACTAGCCACGCTCAGCTGAAAACGTGTGATAAAAACTCTCTCCATGGCATTCTTTGAACAGAAGAAGTTTTGTTGCTAATGATTAACGGAGTTTCATATTTAGTGCGGCCCCAAATATCGTTCTTGATGTGGGCGACGCAAATGAGAATTGGACGTACAGTTGTCAATTCGATTTCATCCACTGCCGTCAACATCACCGCAGAATTGAAGAGCGTAAGCTCTTTGAGCAAGGTCTGATGTATGTCTATGTATTTTCACCTGCTGAGCCAAATTCCCTTCTTATAAAAAGATGCCAAATATGAATTGTTCTACTTACTATTACGCTCCAGGTTCCTCAAACCAGGCGGTTGGATGGAAATGCAAGAACTCTGCAATCCAGTCACCAGCGACGACGGAACTCTCGATGAATACAGCCCCCTCGCAAAATGGGGCCGTCTAATCACTGAAGCCTCTGCGCAGTTGAACCGACCAGTGGACAATCCGACCCATTACGCGTCCTGGATGCGGAAAGCAGGATTCACGAATATCGAGACAGTAGTGTACAAATTCCCGACGAACCCATGGCCGAATGACGAAAAGGGGAAGCTCAAGGGATTGTGGAACTTGTATAACGTAATTCAGCGCCTTGACGAGTTTACGACGGTGCTTTTCACGAAGGTGTTGGGGTGGAGTCGAGGGGATGTGGATGCCTTCCTGGTGGATGTGCGTAAGCAGTTGCAGGATAAGAATACCCATGCTTATTGGCCTGTGTGGGTGCTTTGCTTACAGAGTTTCTTGGGTTAAATTGCTGACTGTAAATGTAGGTATATTGTTTATGGACAGAAGCCGTTGCCTGCGGTCTGTGGTACCGAGGTAGTTTAGTAGTAGACAGTGAAATATGGGAGCTTGTTTTTTAGATAGTTCGACATTCCAATGTTGCAAGCTGTAAATATGTGTAGAGAGTGACATTCGATAAGCTATGAAAAAAGAATGGGGACAGGAATATGATTTCAAATGCGATTGACGGCTGACGAGTTCCCACAATGTCTGGAATAGATCACAATATGTAACGAATGCTGACAGAATTTGTTTACATTAGAGCCAAGCTACCCTAAGCCCAGTAGATTAGACTTAATGGATTTCTGAAGTCCACGCGTCATCGACAAGTTTCGCGATACGCCGACAAGCCTCGCCCATCTCCGCCTCAGTAACGAGACTATAGCTCACACGCAACTGACATGTCTTTTGGACATTGGGCATAAACGCAACACCTGGAATCGCGAGAATTCCATTCTCCATCCCCTGTTTGCTGAGTAATTCGAAGCTGTCCCGGCCTGGCGGAAGCCGCAGTGTCAACCAAAAGAACATGCCGGCTCTTGGAACATCCCATGTCGCTTTCCCTTTGAGGTGTCGCTCTGCTGCGGCAGCGAAGACGTCCCTTCTGTGTCGATACAGGCCGGCAGCTCTGGTGCAGTGTTTGAGGAACCCGGAATGACCCCAGTGTTGGAACAGGGACAGAGCAAGGAGCTGGGTGGTGGATGAGGGTTGAAGGCTTCCCAATATGTCAGTACAAGGGACTGAGCTCATTTAGAGGAGATAGAGAGCGTACTTTATGTTTTCGGTGATTCTGGTGACCTTCTGGACCACAGGAATGGGACCAGTGAGAACGCCTAATCGCATACCCGAACTGACAACTTTGCTCAACGAGTCGAATCGGACAACTCGCCCTGTTTCTCCGTTAATTTCTTTCTCAAGGGCGAGATAGCTGCGGGCTCTCTTTGAGGGGACCTCAAAGTTGAGAAAGTAGTATGCGTCATCCTCAAGAATCATGAAGTTGAAGCGTTTAGCAAGACGCAAGCTAGAAACGGCGGAGGTATTGTCAGCAAAGGTACAATAGTGTCTTGGGTAGCTTCTACCAACATCTGTGCCTTACACGACTCTGTGCAGGACCGTCCCGTTGGGTTCGACCCTGTCGGAGTGGTGTAAAGAACGGTAGGATAACGACATTTTCCGGGCCACTCAAGGAGAATCTTCTCCAACACAGAGGGCTGTAGTCCATCAGCGTCTGAAGGGACCTCTATCAGCTCATGCCCGTCCGCTCTGAGGAATCCCGCAACTCCTCTAAGGGAACGGTAAGTATACGGAAAACACTTGAAAATAAGTAAAGGAGACTGGAACCCACGGATATGCTGGCCTGTGTATCAACACATCAGTATACTGTCCTGTGGAGAATAGGTCTGTAAGAATGCAGGTGCCTACGTTTCAAGGAGGATAGGGTCCCCTGGGTCGGTAAAGACCTGGAAAGCCCTATGTATGAGTTCCTGGCTGCCATTACCGATGCAACACGCCCATCCGTCGTTACACCTAATGCCGTGAACTGTTTTCTGGAGCTCCTCAAACCACTATATTCGACTAATAATTAGCAGTCCAAATCTCGTGAGCAGACTGCACAAATTACAAACCTGGATCAATTCTGCATTCCCAGCTGGCAGACCATATTGGAGAGCATCTATTAATGCAGATTCTTCTAGCACTATCTGCTTTTCTTTTGAGCCCTTAAGCGATATCGAGATTTTGGCGAAGGGAAATGTTTCTGGATTAGGTTTGCCTACAAGCAGTTAGGTTGATCATCGAATAAATTATGATCAAGTCGGCTTGATAGACAAAGTGAAATGGAAACATTGAACGCACCGGCGACAAGCGAAATCATACCAGGAAGCGCTTCAAGAGGGAGAAGGCTGCGGACTGCAGTCGTATCAGTATAATATGGCCTATTGTACAGCAGCTTCACGTTGGTGAGAGGCTTTGACTGACTGGCTCCTGGTTCCCATTGCTGTACGCGTTTCGAAAACAGGGGTGTTGGGTCGACAGCGCCTCCATCTGGTCCAATTGATCCCATGATAGGGTGAGCAGGGGGTCTCTGTGGACAGTGTTTTCCAGAACTGATTTGCTTGAAGCCTTTACGTGTTAAGCAGACAAACATAAACCCAAGTGTGTCTTTGCAGAATTACTACAAAGGCAGATCTAAGTCTAGTGATGAAAAGACCTCACATGGCAGCTTAAAATCGGAGATACTGGCACCGCCATTGGCTTTACTTATTCTTCTGGGCCGGAATTTCTGATTCAACCTGTCTGGACACAGCGCTCTGCCTTGTTCGGTAATCAGACCGATGGCGAATATCATTGTGGAGAGGAAGTTCCCGAAGCGCCAATAATCTGTCATCGTATCCCATGACGTGTACGAGGTGCTCGTTCTTCCATACAAGAGCCCGTACTACTGTGTCAGGCACTATACTAATCACATAGGAACACTCGTATTTTGCTCTGCCACGGCGCTATCCCGAGACATCGTATTTCGCCCACCTCGATGGATTTTTCTGGGGTAGCCTAGCCAGATCCACCATGCTAGGCTAAAAGACAAGGCACCATGCTATCGAAAGATACCAGGATTGAGGGAATTACTAACCTTTTTCTGCCAAATGCGTGAACGGCAACTAGATGTGAAATCCACACGCCATCATTAACTTTTTATAGGTGGCCCTGCCATCTGGATCCTCCTTAGCATGTACTAGGCAATGGTGCAATTTCCTTCTCCGATCCTGTTGTTGCCAGCCATTAGGGAATAGCGGAACACTGCTCAACAAATAGCTCGCTGTGGTGGGCGGAGTAAGTTCTTTTTCTATTAGTCCACTGATTACCGTAGCAGTCATTACACGACTAGAGCACCAGTCATAAGATCACTTCTTAGTCTAGAACGGATTCAAGAGACCTTTGTGTCTTCCTATATCCAATTTCTTTAATTACATTGTTTTGGAAGTATATTTCTCTGACCCTCAGCAAATATACGTAATACGGTCAGAGTAAAGCAGCCGTATCCATATGAGTTATCTGTCTACAGACTGGGAACCAAAACTAATCTCTTCTTTGTAGCATTCTCAGATCCCCAGACAGCCTGCACATCAGCCATGGGTGCAGGATAGATCTCAAACGGCACCTTTATCTTCGTTATGAAGGACATCAATCCAGGCATCTCCCTCCGCAAGTCCTGCTTAGTGAAGCTCCCCATGCCTGATCCCATGATGCAAATGGGCTTGAGATTGATCAAGTGAGTAGGCAACAGCTGCAGCATATGGGCTGCATCACTCGCAAGGCCACCCACTTGGATGTACTGCAAGTTCTCTCCGGGCTCCACCTGCGCTGACTGCAGAAGTCCAACAGCGGCAGGGCCACCGACATAATCCAGCATAATATGCAGGGGCCCGACACTTTCAGGCAATGTGAAGGGCTCACGCAGTAAGACTCGGTCATCGAGGCCTTCAACGGCAGCGAGGGTATCCTCGTTGCGCGACAGACCTATGATACGTGCAGCACCCAGCGAGCGCGCCACGATCGCCGCGGCCCGGCCACTGGCACTTGTGGCGCCGACGATGACGACCGTGCGGCCCTGACAGCCTCCAATGGCACGGCATTTCAGGGCCATCCAGCTGCTCGATACGAAATTGACAAGGGCCGCCACCCTCACAGGGTCTGCTTCTGGATCAAGCCTGACAAGCTGGCTTTGGTTGATATTGGCGCGCTCAGCAAAGAGCGGCGCTGATAACGGGTTGATGTAGTAGAGCTCGCCCGTACTCTCATCCAGGCCGATCCCGTCAATACTGGGGTCGAACGGTAGAGATGCATTGGAAGCACTGGGGTGTTTGCAAGCAGCCCGTGCTTGCACAACTCGGGGCACGCCGACGGCCATTACCTTGAGCTGGAGCTGTGTGGGTGATGGCGGTGGAAGGTCTGGGCCTGTCATGTATTCTGGAGGGGAGCCCCATGATGTAACCTGAGCGATCTTCATTGCGAGTGCTGGGTAGTGGTGAGTTGTGGTAAATGGGGATGGTGAAGGATGTTGCCGCTGAGCTACAAAGTGGAGAGTTCGCTCTTATCTAGAGTCTGGACCAATCTTTGACTAAGGGCCAAAATCCTTATAATACATAAAATTATATTTCAATTCTTAGGTCATCTTGGACGGTGCAGTCTTGGGGTTCCATTTGGAGCATGACTGATCATAATCTACTGGCGCATATGCATTCTTCACATCCAAATTGAATACGAACATAGCGTGTATCCTGCTTTCTGATGGAGGCCCACCTAGCGAACTAATGTTGCAGCCTGTCAAGATACAAACATACGGGTATAAGATCACATCAGGGTTACATTCCGATCAGCGGCTGAATCTAACAGGGGGGTCTAGGCATTGCTCCTGACTCCATGCATGCAGGCGATATCTACCGTCCGTGTATACGAGTCCCCACAATCTACCCCGCCCTTTCCGCAGTTGTTCAATGTCTATCAACACGTAAACTTCCGCATCTTACGTCTTGGCACCAAGGAAGACGCCCAATTGAGTTCTGTAGTCGATTGTCGGATGGACTCGTTCATCTATCATAGAGGAGTGCCATGAAGATCTTGATATACAAGGCTCTTGGCAGGGTAAACAAGGTGTCATTTACCGATGTAATCATGCAGAATACGAAGCCAGTACCCCTCAATCCGTATTCAACCTCATTCTGATCTTACTCTCCACTACGGCTGCCTTCAAGCACACTTTTGAAGATGCCTTGATTGATGTACTATGGAATCCTCACAGACAGGCATGCGACTCCCAGTCTCACAGTGCTTTGTTCTTTTGACATCCCACCTGTGTGCTTTGCTCTCTACAACTCCAAGGAAGAAGCAGGCGGCTGTGCGGACACTTGGCATTAGACTTAGCCTCTCGACATTACCACAGCCAGAGTTGTGCATACTCTCGAAAGTTATAAGATGGTGGCGAGTCTGTGACTTAACTACCGTTACACAAGTGTGGATAATCAGAACCTTGGAACATATTTGATTAGGTATCATCTTTATTCATAGATCCGTTCAGCCTACCACACAACCACCTCAGAAAGAACACATTAAACTGTCGGACTGCAGGACGCCAGAATACAAGGAGTGACGCATCAAAGTAAATAGCTAATGTTGACGGAGACCAAATTCACCAGCCAATCCTGATCCCTCTTCCTTGATTGGCTTCGCAAAGTACGACGTCGTGTACACGCCTTTCTTCTCCGAGTACGAGAATGAGGCGTACGTTGCCCCGTAGTCCCTCTCTTTCCCGCTGCATCTTGTTAGAACAGACCGCGGCAACAAACCGGGGACAATGGGACAAACTCACAAGACGGTCTCCATGGCCTCTCTGTACCTCCCGGTGTGGCCCCATTCGTTGTCCAACTCCTTTAAAACAGTCTCGAAATTCTTCTCCGCCACCTCGGCACTATCCGTGTACTGAAATAAGGGTACATATATTTTGGTGTCGGGGATTTCTTTGCCAGGGGTTATTTCAATGGTATACTGTATTCCAGAGTAGCCTGTTCGGTTGATCCGCTCTGGTTTTGACCACGCGTCGTCTGCGGTATGTGGACCTTCGGGCTCGTTAAGCAATAAGGGCCATATAGAGCGCAAAATGTCGACTCTCTTGTGCGCAGTTTCGTCATTCAAGCGCCCACCGAGTGTGAGAACATCGCGGACAACGTCGAAGGCATTGCTACTGGTATGGAGGTAGCATTTGACCCGCGCGTCCTTGTGTGTAATCGGGTCCACACAGTCAATGCCAACCAACATGAGCATGGCATCATTTTGGCAGTTGGCGAGGTACCTGTTTTTTGATTGGAGATGAGCAATTGGTGGCATGCATTGCAATCGAGGTCAAAACATAGTGTACTTACGCAGCGAGGAGATCCAGGCCGGGCACGAGCTCAGACCCTAGGGGCTCAAGCCCTCGAAGAGCCTCCAGGATAATGTCTGTAGATGGCCGCCCTGTGGCGATAGCCTTGCGCACTCCCGGGATATAGAACTTCAGTGTCCTCTTAGGCCCATCGAAATCGAATCCCACCGAACTGGGAGGGATGGCGATGCCCGGCGGCATCCTGGCTAAGGCAGCTTCTGTTTCCGAAGGGGAAAGGTAGATGGCCGACATGAGACCCTCCATCCATCTCGTATCAGCGCCTACAATTGAAGCTAAGCGACGTAACGTCTCTCGCGACAAGTGTTCGGCAAAAGGGTCTGCTCCCGTTCGTTCCGCAGGGCCTATGATGTCAAAATCAAAGCGGACTTTGGCCTTGCCGGAAGAGGTGATATTGAGGCTGGGGTCAAACGGGGAACCAACTAAAGACGAAGGACAGGTATATGGGGCATGTGGTTCAGTTGGTAGTGGCCCGAGGTTTGGTGCAATGTGCTCGTCCATAAAATGGAGGTGCGAGGCTTGATCAGATGGCGTATACGCCCCAGCTGCTTTGAGCAACGGGACCATAACGGAGCGGAGGTGTTGAGACCAGTACTCTGTAGCCGGGGCTTTAACGTTCGGCTCCGACTCTGCGACTCCGTCAGGAAGCAAGGCAATGGTTTGAGTGGCCATGTTGAAGAATGCTGGGAATCGTCAAGAGGAATTTGAGAGCTTGTAGACTGATAGTAACAAGTCCAATCGTGTCACACAGTTACAGCTGAGCAGAGGAGGAGCTTTTAAAACAATTTTGGATGGTCCGGTATGTTCGGCAGGACTTATATAAACGTAGCTCTTATACCAAATGTGGATTTTAAGGCACTTCTCGATGGGCCTATGTATGTCCTGAAGTGATTACCAGTGCAGCAAGACATGATTACAGTGTACACTTGCTAACGATCCACATAAGGCGTCTCACGGGCAATTACTTCCCCGGCCGTGAGTCACCCCCACACTCAATATACCAGAGGCCTCGTATTCGCATGATGCTACATGATATTTTTCACCTCATAGTATGCCAAGCTCGTTAGTTTAGGATTGTGGCTTATTATTCCGTAGCGATGTGACCTGCACCGTCCATAGAGCTGCATAACCACCCGTCTTGGGAGTACGCACCATTACAAGGGCCGGTGGGTTCTATTATTTCATGAGGGCTTTGCTATTCTAAAAATTGTGATTGGGCTTGCTACTGCAGCTCCTCTGCGCTGACGGAAGTATACGCTCGAAGGTCGCTCCAGATATAGGATCATCCATGTATCTATTTTTGTCCTTTCTGACTTTATGCACTTATCCGTCTGATACCGGAAGTGCCAAGTGCTACTACTGTATCTACATGCAGTGCCCGCTCTAGCCAAGGCGTACTTCATCTTATGGATGGAACAATACCTCGTATTCTGTCCCATACTACGTGATAGCACTCAAGAGGATTGGAACTTGGCTCCGTATTACGGATTTTAGGAAGAGGGGGTGCATCGAAGTCAAGATCGTCTTATTGTAAGCAACCGGCCGCGTGTAGTGCTGGTCTGTGTCCGCTACCCAATTCTTCCTGTAGACATTGAAGTGTTTATGCAAACTGACGTGCTTACGGGTGGACCCAATACGAGACGTTCAACTGAAACCTCTGGTTCCTTTGACGCCTTCGTCTTAAGTACTCAGTTGCTTCTCGTTCGATTCACATAGAAACTTGAATATTTATCTTGATTCCATGAGCCTCTTATCTTTACTATAAACACACATTAATCCTTTTCGTGCTTCCCTTCCACTTGGCAGTGATAAAGACCTCAGTTTACATTACATGGACTGTGCTACAGCAGCCAGTATGTCAACGTCTGCATCCAGTGACAGGGCTCAAGCCACGATAACTCTGGAAGTAGAATATGCGTTTGACAATATTGTTGATGCATTGCGGCATGCTGCAACACATACAAATGAGGGCATCATAGCATACCTGCCAGGCAAGGTCACCGAACCCTCTGCAGCACATCGGCTCTCTTACAAGGCATTGTTGCAGCTGGCGGAAACAAATGCAGCCAGACTCCACCAACAAAATCTCTGCAAGCCTGGTGCGGTTGTTCTCGTCCACTTTGACAATACCTTGGATAGCATCATATGGTACTGGTCCGTCCTGTTGGCTGGAGCTGCTCCTGCCATCACTGGCCCGGGAATGTTCAGCCAGAACCCCCTGGACCGGAAGAGGCACCTAAGCCATTTATATAGGACGTTCAACGGGCCAGTCTGCCTCACACGGCGTTCCCTACTGGGCCCTTTCAAGGAGCAAACCGGGGCTGAGTCCATTGACACTCGTGCCATTGAAGACATTTTGGCCACTTCATCTGTCATCGATTCTCCACCCTCAGCTTTCCGGCCATCCCCCACCGATATCCTCGCCGTCATGCTCACGTCAGGAAGCAGTGGTAATGCGAAAGCTGTACCGCTGACCCACCGTCAGCTGCGCGCGGCTTTTCGTGGCAAGGCACAGGTCGCTAACCTGCAGCACAAACATAGCCCGTTCCTTTCGTGGGTGCACATGGATCACGTTGCCAATCTCGTCCACTGCCACCTTTTCGCAATTGCTTCCGGCGTATCACAGGTTCAGGTCCCGGCCGCCGACGTGCTGGCCGACCCGGTGCAGCTGCTGAACCTTGTAAGCCGTCACCGCGTGTCGCGCACCTTTGCGCCCAACTTTCTTTTCGCCAAGCTCCGCAGGTTGCTTGAGTGCGGCAAAACATCGACGTTGGATGCGGACCTTAACTTGGAAACCCTCTACCTTGACACTGGAGGCGAAGCCAACGTCACAGAGGTCTGCGTTGCGCTGCAATTACTGCTCAGCCACTATGGTGCTCCCGACGAGGTGTTCAAACCCTCGTTTGGGATGACTGAGACGTGTGCCGGGTGCATATTCAATAGTCAATGCCCCAGCTACGACCGTGCAGAGCACCTAGAATTTGCCTCACTTGGCGAGTGCATGCCCGGCGTGCGCATGCGCGTTACTCGTCTCGACGGCTCTGGAATCGAAGCGGAGCCAGGGGAACGGGGCAGTCTGGAGTTGACAGGCGACGTGGTTTTCGAGGGCTATTACAACAACCCTGAGGCCACAGCGGAGGCGTTCACCAGTGACGGATGGTTCCGGACGGGCGATCTAGCGTACATCGATCGCAACGGTCGTCTGCGCCTTGACGGTCGCACGAAGGAAATGATCAACATCAACGGCGTCAAATACCTTCCGCACGAGCTCGACGCTGTGCTTGAGCAGGCTGAAATTCCCGGTGCCACGCCAAGCTACTTCTGCTGCTTGGGCACGCGTAACGCCTCCATGGACACTGAAGTAGTTGCGGTGCTCTACCTGCCGTCGTACGATGAGGCAGATGATGAGGCCCGTTTCGAGACGCAAAGTAGCATTGTTCGCATTGCAAGCATTCATACCCATTCCCATCCCCTTGTTGTGCCGCTACGCATCCAAGATATGCCCAAGTCGACACTGGGCAAGCTGTCGCGAGCGAAGCTGCAGGCGGCCCTAGAAGGTGGTAATTTTGCCGCCCACCAGGCGCTCAATAATGAGGCCATTAAGCGGCATCGTCAGAAGATGCGAGGGGTGGCTGAGACGCCTGATGAGGTCGCTCTTCTTGACATCGTCCGGGACCAGCTCGAGATTCCCACTGATGACGACTTCGCTGTCAACGACTCGATACTTGCGACAGGGGCAACCTCCATGGACCTTGTGGCCATCATGCAACGGGTCAACAAGCAATTGCACCTATCTAACCCCCTCCGGCTGACTGACGTGCTGAAACACCCCACGGTAAGGGGCTTGGCAACCCGTATCGCCGTCACCACTGGTCGCGGGAAGCACGAGTACGACCCCATCGTGGTTCTCCAACCGCACGGAAACAAGACACCGCTGTGGCTTGTCCATCCCGGCGTCGCCGAGGTCCTCGTCTTTGTCAACCTAGCCCACCACATCACTGACCGTCCCGTCTACGCCTTCCGCGGGAAAGGCTTCAACGCCGCTGAAGGCGAGACGCCCTTTAACTCCCTGCAAGAACTCGTCGAAACCTACCAGTCGGCCATCAAGAAGCGCCAGCCTACTGGGCCTTACGCGATTGCAGGCTACTCATTCGGCGGCATGGTGGCGTTCGAGGTTACAAAGCTTCTCGAGCGTGGCGGTGACGAGGTGCGGTACTGTGGCAGCTGGAACCTACCGCCGCACATCAAGTTCCGCATGCGCGAGCTCTTATGGGACGAGTGCGTCATCCACTTGTTCTACTTCGTCGGCCTGATGGACGAAGCAGCAGCCTACAAGCACAAGTCTGTCCTCTGCGCATACGACCGCGAAGGCAATCGCCTCGAGGCCATCCGCTACCTACGGCAACACTGCGATCAGGCCCGTTGGGACGAGCTAGGGCTGACGGAGGAATATTACTTGCTGTGGGTAAATCTCGCGTCCAACATGCAAGGTATGGCGGTAGACTATGAGCCTGAGGGGAGCGTTAAGTGTATGGACGTATTTGTGGCCGATCCGTTGAGTCACGTCGCTAAGAACAGGAGGGACTGGGTGGAGAGTAGACTGGCAGCGTGGAGAGACTTTGTGAGGGAAGATGTGCGCTTTCATGATGTGCAAGGAGCGCATTATACAATGTTGAATAAGGAGTATGTAGCCACTTTCGCTGACACACTGCGGACGGTGCTGAGGGAGCGTGGTGTATAACTTTTAGTTGTCGAGTGGCGTCGTCGTCTTTTCTTGAAGGGGTCTGTATATTCAAATCACTCGCTGCAACGCCCATTAGGTCAACACCGAAGACTTGGCTCTTGGGCCCTTCCTCCTTACAAGTTGCCTCACAGGTGTAGATGTCAAAATATCTTGTTCCTGCAGTAGGGCTAGTCCTCAGTATATTGAGTTGCTTCCAACTAGCTAGGAAAGGGCAGTGGTGCTGTAGATCCAGAATTTCCGGTCTCTGTCCACATAGCTTCCCACGTTCCTCTCTCTGTACATTGCTCTGCTGCAGTAAACCTAAACCGAACTATACATAGAGTACTGTCAGTGCACTTTCCATTGAGACAACCAGCACCCGAACACTTGCTGACCGAAGTAGCATCGGAATGCTCTGGGTCAATGAAGCTAGATGAACTCTCCGCTCCATAGTGAATCAGACAGGGTCCGTTGCAAAAGCTATAATATTTATGGCAGCAATGGGCGGTGCATGTCGGGCCGGGGGGATCACCTTCAGTAACGGTGACAGTAGGGTACTAGATCCCATCAGTAGCTCATGGCCACGGATAATTACTAACAGTGCGAGTCACAAGAGGCGAGTGAGTGGCGCCTGTCTCGTTCGGCGGGTTCGGATTATAAGTCACTATAACCAGTGGAATCTCAATACCAGGAACGAGGAGTCTCATGCTGAAAGTAATGATAACACTAATGTTCCAGTTATAGTAGTTAACGGTGCCCGTCGTAATAGGCGTTAGGAGAATAGTAGTCGGCATAATATGCCGCGCAATTATCGAATGACAGTCGTGATATTGCCAACAGTGACTGTTTTGTTGGTGCTCCATGCCACCTCCAAGGAGGTTGGATAACCGGCTCCAAATTCAATAGTTGTTGGGCTATTTATAACAGACTTGGGGAAGATGACGCTGACAGGAGCAATAATAGTCAAGATGGGTGAATCCCCAAGAACTTCCGGACCCACGTAGAGAAGACCAGTTCCATAACTGCCTCCCTCAGCGCTTTGCCATCCATACTGGTCTCATCCGTCGTCATCTCATTGGGGTTTTCAGAGAGCCAGGGCCACCAAAGTCAAGAGCCCGGCTGAACAGCCCACCCCAGGCATTTATCATTGACGAAGTTAGCCCATTGCTTGAGCGTGCGGCCGTTATCAAATAAGACCCTAGATACATTCCCAGCCAGATATCATAATTTAAATAACAATGGATCATTAGGAAAGAAATAGAGAATTTGATTGTACATACCATTGATCTCCACTCCAGGTCATCCAATTGGCACTGGCAGTCTCGTCATAGTGGCCATTGATCTCATAGTCCGATAGAAAGCCGCTGGCGGTGCATTCACCAGCGACAGCACCTCCAGTGCTATTGTACTCAGTATAAAATTCACAACCAGGAGTGTTACAGGAGGAATCAGCTAAATTGAACAAGCGCCCATAAAATCACAAGCTGAGCAGAACTTGGCTGGGTTCGATGCCGTTACGCCACAGAAGATCAAGGCCAGTGGAGATTTCTATGTTATATCTTAGTTCCATGGCCATTTAGAAAAACGTAGAGGGGACACCACAGTACATTACAAACATACCAGTCAGGTTGGTGTGGGGATTGACAACAGAGCTCGTCCGTTTACTGGTGCCATCCCAGGTTCTGTGAATATCTCAAGCCATGAAATTGAAATGGTCGATCAATCAATCAGTCAGTTACCTGTTCGAGCCTAACTACTGAAATGTCTAGCTATGCAGGCGCTTCACCATTGAAGCAAAATCTTGGTTCGAACGCCATCCCAAGTGCGGTAGAAAATATAGAAAATATAGAAAACATAGTAAAAAAGCCAACACAACGACATAGCGTATGGCCTGCGTGTTAGCTATCAGTACGTCATAGAGCTTGTGGCATAGTTTCTACGCTTGTGGCAGGAGAATTAAATCACTGTATCTTTCATACGGGCGAGTAACCATCTATTTCATTGATATGTACAACTCCCTAGCTGGTGGGTAGTCGCTGTAAAATTCTAACTTACCTTGTTTGGTTCCAGTGAGGTTAAAAATGGAGACAGAGGAACTCGCTTAGTAGAGCAAGATTACCCAAATTTTACATTAATTAAGGTGATACTATTGTACATATTTAACTCTGTCTCCATTCTTACAAGTTGGCTAAGCTAGGAACCTATTCCGAGAAGCCAAGCGTGACTACTACTATTTAGTTAATTACTATCCAGGGTAATATGGGGCATGCGACCTCCTGTCTGACGTGCGGGAGTCTGTTCTGACTAGTAATCCTCGTAGTCAATAAGACGCAAGCAAATAGGCAAATTGGTCTGATTTCTAGAATACTAGCTGATCGCAGAGTTTTCAAGACTCCTGCTGATCCATACTAATGGGAGAATATCGGCGTTTTGGTGGTTGACGTGTCTGGAATCAGAGCTTTAAATCTAGCTCTAATCTAATTGACTGACGAGTTCTTCCTATTTAGAAACCCTAGCTGTATTCTGGTTGACACCTCCCTTCATCGACATTCTCCCTTCCACGTATTGCCAGTAACTACACCTCTAGTCCTCTACTCAGGCTTCTCAACACCACCTTCGTCTTCAAAACAACTCGTCTAGAATCTTTTGATATCATGACCCAGTTAGATCAACTGCCGAACGAACTGCTCCGTTTTAGCGCACAATACTTGCACAACCAGAGATACATGAACGCTTTTGCGCAAACCAACAAGTAACTATACCACTTCCTGTATTCCTTTCTTGGTCGTTCCAATGTCAAGCATCATCAAAGCTCAGCCCTGCCATGGGCTACACAGAATGGATATATTCATCTTGCTCGAGGCTTGGCGCGAACATCGCTGCCTTTAAAAGCCCGACAGAGGCAGTCTATGACCCGAATAATCCAGATGACCTCTCGAAGATTAACCCGCTCTTAGCTGCCGCCCAGGGCGGGCATATCGCAACTCTCAAAGCCATGCTTTCTGAGAAAAAAGCCAGACCGAGCATGTTCACCAACCCAGCTGCGTACAGTTCTTCACTGGGCCATCCACTCTCGCGACAGTGACCATGTAGAGTTGATGGTTGAGAATAATACGCCCTTAGACTCCACAGGGGATAATTAAAAAACTCTTTCCGCACTGGGTGTTGCTGTTGCCTTAGGTAATAACTCTGTTATTCCCCGTCTTCTTGATCTAGGGGCGCGATCCGGTCATCTCGAATACCCGTGTCCCGTCGAACAAGCTATATGCACCGACCAGCCATAACTAGTCGAGCTCTTGCTCAAACATGGCATTCGACCGAATGGTGATGAGGGTCTTTGTCATATATACACTGAAATGATAAATCCTTGCTGCAACTCCTTCTCCATTAGGCACAGTTAGTTAGTTATATTTTACGGCCGTGGCTCACCGCCGAGGCGGTGACCCACCATCCCCGATTGGGGAAAAGGCCGCCAGGGGGTAAGCCCTGGGTGTCTCTAACTAGCTGCTGGTTCTAGTTCTATGTACATGTAGGGGACTTTGGCGCGTTTACATAGCTGCCGCAGTCAAAAAGAAGAGGGCCTGCAGTAGCAGGTAAAGAGATAATGCCAGCTGCATGGGTCCACCTACACCCCATGACCGATTCTGCCTCCACTGCGTATTTTTTTTTTTTTTTTAAGGAAGAAAATGGATAAGAAATAAAAGAGAAAAATATGCTGTCTTAGTCTTGCTGAGATGGAGGGTGTC
>ML732409.1:0-43226 GCA_009176345.1 Aspergillus leporis | reverse complement strand
CCCCCCCCCAAAAAAAAAAAATATTCCTGTCGAGTGCATTCGCCCAGAAGCACATAGAAGGCTGGGAGCACAAGGTAGCCGAAAAGGTGGCCCAGTTCATCGCGGCGTGTGACCGACATTGCTCTGCGCCACTATCGGACTCCAAGGTGCCGAACCCCGAAGGATCTGACATTCGATTTATCGGGCCTGGTCGAACCTTTTTACAATTGACGCAATCGCTGACATCGCTCTTTCTGAAAAATTGGGGCTGCTTGTCGCTGGTGACGGCGGCCTTGTGACGGCCGAAGCCAGAGATGGTACACTACATCGGGTGTAGTTCCGGGACTGCCTCCATGCTATGGAAGCTAAGCAAAGGTTTGGGATGAATTCTTCTATTACTAGGCTGGGAAGCGTCTCGGTCGCTAATGACTTCTTTCAATGCCTAATGGAGACTAAAGACGGCGCGCCGAATAATTTTGAATGAGGAGAGATTACAGCTGGGATTGATGTTATATTAGACGCTGGCTCTGCCACCACTGCAATCGCCCTGAACAACGTGATGTACTGGCTGCTAAAAAGCCCCGAATATCTCACTCGTTTACGGAAAGAGGTTGATGCCGCCCTCAATCCACAGGGCATAGCCGCACCATGCGAGAAAGTAAAGAGTCTTCCTTACTTGCCTGCGTGTCTGGAAGAGGGTCTACGCATCATACCTCCTTTCACCTTCAACTGCCTCGCCGCACACGCCGGAAGGTGCGGTTATACTTGGAAACTTTATCTCCGGCACAACTACAGTGTCGATCTCATCTTACGTTGCGCATCGTGAGAAACAGACCTTCCCGGATCCCGAGAAATTCATCCCTGAGCGCTGGCTGGGTGACAAGCGACGAGAAATCCAACCTTACTTTTTAGCTTTCAGCACCGGGCCCCGGGTGTGCATTGGACGGAACACCACTTATCTAGGGCAAGCAGTGATGCTGGTTACTATGGTCCATCGATATGAGTTTGCCCACCCACATTCTGAATGGCATCAGGAGCGGGTGGAAGTGACTAACCTGTTGCATGGGTCCCTGCCCTTGAAGGTCTTGGAATTGGGAGCGTCGGTATAGTAAGTTCCCCAAACAAGAAACTATGACACGCAAGACTATGGTATCGTAAGATTCTATAGTTGATTAGAACAGGCTTCAGACAGGATATATCTTATGCTCAATTGTTCTAGACAGACTTCGAGCAGTATTAGTAGAACTCACCTTCGGGTTATTTAGCAACCTAAACGCAAAATTCTAGAGTTTGGCACTTGGTATACAAATGGAATGCTCATCATCAGATGGGGAAGCGAATCTATGTAATTCCAGGCTACATTTGTAATCCAAGTTCACATTATTCAAGATTTCCCATTTTCTGACACACCCTAAACCAGCCAGAGAACCATAACATCCCAATTAGGTAACAGACTGGCCCCGTTTAGTCCCCCGACACCCATTAGATCGCCATCGTATCATCCATTCCTCGGTGGTTCTGGAACTAGCAATCCATGGTACTATCTACTGTCAACCGCCCGTTCGGGTCGATCCATACTTTGCGGGGTCTAGTTTCCCCGCCTTCGAGTCCCGCAAAGTAAATCCGCCACTATCTACTCTTCTCAAGTACGTAGAACTGGGAAAAATAGCTGGGCCACTTTTAATATGTGCAGCGGGTGGTCGACTCAGCAAGCCTGGTCTTATGAGGGCCTTGCATGTATTGCCCCGAGCTCGGTCCAGACATTCTAGACACAACCACAACCGCGGATCGACAATCTCAAACAAGCTTAGAGCCCTAATATGACTCGAGCCAACAGTCCAAGCGTCTATTGCCGATAGGCCAGAAGATGGATAGACCTTTTATCCTTCCTAGAAATGGACTTGAAGACGCTGCGCAAGCTTTGCAAGACCTTTTCCCTAAAAGGTATCTTCGCATCTTGTCCGCCGTCGTGTGACCCCAGAAACTCTTGCTTACTATTCCCCGGGATTTATTGTCCGGGGTATGGATGAGAAATTTGTCCTACGGCGGAGGGTTAGAGGCAGTGGAGTTAAAGCGTTTGAACCAAATCTGCGGGATTCTAGAGGCCATACTTGATGTTATTTAGTTAGCTGGGCGGCGGGCCTTAACATATTTGATCTTCTACCAAACATCATGGTCTGAATCATCCACAAAGTCATACTATACTGGCCAAAACATACTGAATCATTCCACTTAACACATCATGACTTGCACGGTGTCTAGTCAGCACATCTATAGGGAGCTACCAACATTCGACAGGGTGTTGAATGATACGGCGCACTATCCTTATAGTCTCGACTCCTTCAAAGACTACCTCTCCCAAAACCACTGCTCTGAGTCCCTACAATTCCTCGAGGAGATCAGACAATACAAACAAATCTATCGTTCCGCTAGCCAAGTCGACGGAACGCCTCTCTCTTCTCACTCCACAGCCTCATCACAGTTACTCCTGACCTGGAAGCATCTGATATCCATGTATATCTTACCTGGGTCATCGCAGGAGCTGAACCTTTCTACTGAAGAGCGTAACTCTCTCCTAAAATATACCGACACTCCAGTGCCTCCTTCGCCATGCCTGATCGACCAAGCTGTAAAACGGATAACTCAATCACTGGAGTCGTCCGTATTCTTTCAGTTTCTAAGCAGTCGAGCTGCTCTACTATGTACATCACCGGGCACCTGCACAAAAGTAACAACGTCAACGACAGAATCCACCGAATCCAACACAGAAAAAGAGGATTGTGATCCGGGTTCTCGAGCGGACGTGAAGCTGGGCTTCAAACGGCTGCTGGACTTCAAACGGCTGCTGGACTTCAAACGGCTGCTAGACTTGATTGGCCACTCAGCAAAGTCTGTACGCTCGTATTGACATCTGACTATCAAGCTGCATAATAAACAGATAGATGGTGCGTCTTGCTGTCATCTGTCATTCATCTACCACCTACTCGAGAATTTATGTGCGAGAAGCCCTTTTTATGGGGCCTGTGTATAATATTTATATCATGATCATTAATTAGTTAGAACACACGATACGACACCATAAATGAATACCATTCCACCTCGATGGACTTAATAGTGAATACTGCACGTTATACTGGATCAATGTTAAATCCACACCATCTCCACCCCTTGCCAATATATCCCATGTATCAAGCTAGGGAGGTAAGACTCACTCACCACATTATATTAATTTCCTAGTGCTTCGCTTTGGCGTCTTATGAACGGCTCCTTTTTCCATGCGAAATCACAGCTCAATCACTATCTTTAGTATACTATTCACTCCTGTGACGCGCACGACAACTGCAGGAATAGCCTCGCGAAGTCAAATGCTGTGGCAATACACTATCCAACTTCAGTCCAGATATCGCTGTATTGTGTGGCATACCCGATATTGCACGCTTTGATTCGCGGGTCAGTAGTCTCGTGATTTATCCATGCTTCCTTTAGGAGATTATTATCGACGGCTCTGAAGATATCCCATTTAATAAGCTGAACAAATGGTCTTGCTGAAGGAACATTCTTCAATACCTCGAACATAATAAAGGAGGCGGCAGTAGAGAGACAGTAAGTTACTTCGCGTACAATCGCACCCAAAATCTCCTCTCAATATTTAACATATTAGATTGTTCTTAGATCATTATCATTGCACATCTAACCCAAATATGGACAGTATCTGTGATAGCACATGTTTTATTAAAGAAAAAAAATTCTAACTATTATAAATGTCACTGTATTGGCCCTATTGGGACCACCTGGAGGCAAGTGGCCCTGGGCCACTGCCTAGGAATATGTGTCTGTTATAGCCAACGGCTCTATATGGACGTTAAACTTGATTAATAATAATAATAATAATAATGTCACTGTATCGTCTGTCCCGTATATAAAATACAATTCTACCTAGAATAATTGATGCAAAATAGAAACTTCTCAAGCAACGGGGAACCAGTTTTTGACAACCTCAAGTTGCGTTTCTACTGCAATAAGATACAAACAAAGCTCCATGGTAGTGGAACTTGGTTACACTACTAAATTCTCCCCTTCTTGTTAATATGCTTACCGGCGCTCCCACTTTGGCGTCACAAATCCTACTGGGCCAAAAATAAATAAATTGGAATAATACAAACACGCATGGCATACTTGGCAGTCGGGAAAGTGTGAGGCTCCAGTCTCCTCTTTACTGGTCAAACATAACTCTTTTGACTCCAAAATTCATATATTGTTGAGAAACTGATGCCTGAGACATCAACAGGCAACCAAGCCCTGCGTGGCTCATGTAGAACATTTCTAGATGTCGGCCACGTAGACATCTTTCTCAAGGGATCCTCATCCAGCTAGGAACGTACCGTGTGATGTTAAGGAACTGCACGATAGTCAAATATACTATCTTCACCACCAAGTAGCACCTCGCAATCCGTAACCCTGTTACCTGTCTATACATGTTCAATAATATTACTGTTCAGCGCTACTGGCCCTAGTGTATATCAAGAAGGCCATCATGATTGATTAGTCTTGGACTCTACGGGATATATGAGCTCTTAAACAAAAAAAGAGGTAAATGCAATTCAGGTTATTACTATACATTGTTTACTGGAGCAACCTAAGCTTATGACTAAAAGTAAACTCCATGCTTAAGCCTCAAAGCATTCTGATGCCCGTTTTCATAAGCCAATTTTAATGCTGTCAGACCAACCTTGTCACGAGAGCTAAGATCAGCATGTCTCCAAGTAAAACCTCCACAACTATTGCGTCCCCTCTTTGCCGCCCATAATAACGTTGTTTGACCAAACTCGTCATCCCTAAACTCAATATCAGCGCCTTTTTTAAGTAGAATTTGCACAACGTCCTCATTGCCATTCCCTGCAGCTAATGATAATAGCGTGATGCTGATCCCATCTCTGCCCTTGAAGTCTGCTTTTTCCTCGATCAGAAGCTCTAATATTTCTGCATGGCCAACTTTTGCAGCCCACTGGACCGGCGTCTGCTTGTATAACTTATCCTTGCACTGAAACTGTGCACCGTTATCAAGGAGAATCCTTACAACCTGGCCATGCCCGTCGAGTGCAGCAAAGAAAAGTGGTGTTTTGGTTGAGTTCCTCATCTCTTGACTCAACTTTTGCACCGGCTTCAATTAGTATTCTCACAACTTGCTTATGCCCGTTTCCTGCCGCTAATGACAAATGCGTTCTTTCAGGGTGATCCTTTCTCGTCGAGCAGTGTTTTCACAATATCAGCATGCCCTTCTTGGGCTGCTAATGACAATGGCGTGGCACGGCGTCTGTCTTGGTGGTTGGAGTTTGTCCCATTTGAAGCGGAAACATTGCAGCGGCAACATGCCAAAAAGTTGCGGCCCAGAAAAGTGGTGTCCAATTTCTTGGATCTTGGTAATTGCAGTTCGCACCTTTTGGAGGAGAACTTCCAAAACCTTATCATGCCCACGTCGTGCTGTCCAACAAAGTGGTGACAACCCATTTTTGTCTCTTGGGTCTAGGACGCGGTCTCCATCTAGTTAAATTGCAATACATCTTGAGAGTCCGAAATTTGCCGCAATATGCATGCTCCCCATTTCCATATCTCTGTCAATATGCCGACTTGGGGATAACATAACTAGCTACAAGCGGATAACTTGGCCGTATTCTGTACGAAACTCATGATTATCTCTGCCCCGTCGAGCGAAGACAGGCGCGCATGATGCCCCTAGTTTGCGCAGCGTAGTTGCAAATAAGAGATTGGACTGCAGCCATACATAGAAATGTTCTGCTGACGAGCATCGTCCTGCGTTGAAGTCATCAAAAGACAAGTAGGTCACACAGGTTTCTCTAACGTCGGTGTGGACATTAGGAAATCAATGCCTCTATTCTCATTGAAAGTATTCCTGTGATGTGTGGTGAACTAAACGGATAATGTCCTCTCTTTATTAATGACAACCAGGATATCTAATCTTTATAATCATTCCATTAGCATGGCTCCACAGGGAGTCAATATGGCTCTATACACTGAATACTCAACTCCTCCTGCAACACTAGACAGTCTTTCCCCTTGTCTCCCCAGGCGGACGAATGGCACAAGCAAAATTGAGGCCCCTGCCAACCATGCTGAGAACCAATATGTGGCCAGTGTTGGCTTAATCTCTTCCTCGTCGTAGACAATATTATGGATAGCTGTTGAAACAACAAGTGTAACAACAGCTGACGAATCAGCATGGTGGATGCCCATGCTGCCGTCCTAGGCCTTCAAGTCAAATATACGAGTTCTGAAAGCACACCTACAGATCCCGCCAAACGCCCAGCTTTCTTTGGGGTATACGATGGACATGGTGGGGACAAAGTCGCGCTATGTTCGGTGCTTATTTCGTCTATTTCGTTTCTTTGCTACACTCACAGGCTGGTTCATGGTGTCCCCTTGAAGAGGGAGATGAGGTAGGTATATCTCAAGTGATTCCTGGAGAGCGAGCCGATAGCTGAGGACTGGGAGCGCAGGCTGGACTTGAAGACCCGGGCAATTTAGCGAGAAGATGGTGGAAACGAACGTGATTTGAAGTTTTGGGCAATATCACGGACCAAACGCTGTATGGGAGGAGAGGGGAAAATTCTAAGGTGCATATCTCATGCCTTGAGACAAGGTGTAGTTATCTGCTATGAGGATCGAATAATTCCACACCGAAATCAGTATACAAGAATGTTTCGCTTCAAGCAGATCACCGCTCAAGCAGAGGGGAACACAATAAGTTGCAAGGCCTGCCTACATACATAGGCTCCCCTCACGTAGGATCCGACTTGAAAGAATCACTGCTCAAGACCAAATGTTTGAAAACTTCTGGTACAGTTCGAATATTAGCCATTTTGCCGCATACTTATGTTGTATATCTTGAGACCGTGTAACTCTAGCGGCCACGTCCAGTGATACAGTGAGGCAAACATCGACCCAGGTTGTTTACTGTTATTCCTTTATCAGGCCTATTCCAGAACGCGAACACAATTGCTATTCCATATATAGAAGTCAGCCTTTACAATCCTGCAGTATTGGGTTCCGCAAAACATCAGCGGGTTCCTAGAGAACTATCTGAGAATGAGAGATGTGAGACAGGGACTATGGTGGACAAGTGGGATGGTTTTAACAATGTCTCATGTATGCTTTGAGGACGAGGAAAAGGGAGCAACTAAAGTTATACAAGAGAATAAAACTGCGATTGTACTGGACTTTGCAGAGGTATCTCAAAAATTCTGAAGCCGTGCGCCTACAGGACTGCCAAAAGTAGAACCAGGCTCTGAAATCGTCTGAATACAGTGAAAATATAACCAAAGGAATTGTAGATATAGCTATAATGGTGACCTGCGTATGGCCAAAGGCGAAGGGGGCAGAGTATGAACACGCACCCACCACCCATACGCACACATAGACTTATATGCTCTTATGCATTTCTAAGAAGCCCAGGGTGGAAAACGGCATTTCATAAGCTTTGTATAGTTAGATACATTGCCGTTTAGTTAGTTAAACTATGCATAGGAACATCTCCGACGCATAATCCCCTCTCATACTACATAGGAAGATCGCAGTACTAAAGGCCAAGCTAAAGTACTCTAAATCTCTCCCACTTCTTAAGTGCCTTGACATATCGAGATCGCACTCTTTCCAGCTTCGCGCGCATACGAGTATCCGCTTCGTCTTCCCCAGCAACAGTATTTAGTTCTTCATCATCCAGCTTAGCAAAAGTCTCGACTGAGACGGTGAACATCGGACATTTCGGTCCCAGCACATGTCGCTCGATAACCTGTAATGCAACATTGTCTATGAATCGGTACAGCGCAATTGTGTAGTATGACTCCAGCCTTGCACGGACGAAAAGCACCTGGCTCAGCAATGTCGAGATAAAACGTGGCCGGCGACTGTCCTCATTAGGAGCCCCTTCAGTCTCTCCGTTCGTTGCGTGTCCAGCCGGCCGAGCTTTTGCCGTTTTGTTGCCGAGTAGGATTTCGCCCCGTTGTTTATCTGCAATAATGGTGTCAGATATCAAAACCGGGTTGCGGGTCACCAACGGTCGGGCTTGGTTATCGTCGAGAAGCTCACGGAGAGCCGTGTCCACATCTCTGTTCCATTCTTCCAGCGTCTTTCCCACAATGTGGCTCACCTCCAATCGCACTTTGCTATTGGGTAAGGCTATCCTAAAAAGCACATCGTGGCAATCCTTCACAAGATCTTTCACATCCTCAACAAAGCGTCGAGCTATCTCCTCCCAATGTATGGACTGTTGCCGGAATATCTTTTCCTCCACGTCTGGGTGGACACTCCCTGGGAGGCTGCGCCCCTGGCAAATTTTGGCTTCCTTGTATATTGCAGAATATATACCAGGAGCATTGCTTACCGTTTGTTCCCACACCTCTGGTGAACTGTTCGTGCTCAGGAATTTCAGGTCTTCCTGATAGTTTGTGAAAGGTATTGGCATGTTATTTGGATTCACCATCTCTTCGTAAAATTGATCAAGACGGCGTTGAACTTCGTAACGAAGCATGATCCTCGGATCATCCGAGGGTGCATCTTGATGTTGGCCTCTCAGAGTCGCTTCTGCCATTTTCTGCATTTCATTACAGAATTGGAAGACGAAGTATCGCTGGGCTTTGGGGTTATCACGGGCTTCTCCCATTCTCATAAGGTTTGACTCGCAGTCTTTAAGTTTCTGACGAATCTCTGCAATGATGTGGGGAATGCCTGACTGAATCTGAGACCGCCGCTCCTTGTCGACGTATCTCATCAACGATTGTATGCCTGTCCTATCCTTCGCCACTCCCTCCCAAGCCTCTTGGGCGAACTCGTTTATTTCTCTTTCGTCGCGCTCCGCATCCGTGATATGAGTCTCGGCAGGTATCCTGTTTCGCAGTCCGAACCAACCGTGGTCTAGGTGAGGGACAGTAGGTAAATCGTTTTGCAGCAGTTTGACCATCTTGATTATGAGAGCAATTAGCGCCATAAAGTAAGGTTGAGCGAGCGGTTATACGTACCCAATGATCGGAGCCTTCCTGCTTGCGATCACACTTTGTGAGCACACCAATGCATCGGCTTCCCAGCCCTTGTATGTCTTCAATCAGCTCAAAAGTATTCTGTCGCTCCACGTCCACATTGTCAACAACCACCCTGGAAGTTGTCAGCTTTGGTAATTAATGCAGGACCTCGTCCAACTACCTACAAGACAATATTCCGTTCGTTCGCTAGATAACTGCGGGCCAATTCCCAAGCAACTGCCGCATTATTCTGCGCATGTGGGTCTTCCTCCGATGTACGATCCGTAGCGTTTGATCCATCCTGCTTCTTACTCTTCTGACCTTTCCGTATAAGACCCGGGAGGTCGACAATTGTCCAATGCATCTCGTCTGGGCCCGACCGCTCAATTCGTAGTGTGGCATCGCTCAGACTCAATTGCTTGCCTGGTCTCTGTTCGCCGAAAATATGCTCCGTTGCCTATAGATGCATGAGCGACGAAAGGGGTCAGTTAGGAATTATTTGACATACCTCATCAATAATCTCTTCCATTACTTCCGAAGTTAGCTCCTCCTTTTCAATCACAAAATCCTGTATACGAGTGAGAAGCGCCTCATCATTCTCGGACAACCGTCCCGGCACAATAGTCGCCTTAACAGGATTTTTCTTCGCGATGGAAGTCTGTCTAAAGGAAATCTGAATAGGGAAACGAGTGCACATGGTGTCCTTGACCGGAAACGACAACTCAGTTATGGCTTGAAGCACTGAGCTTTTCCCGGTACTCTGGTCTCCTACTACCACAAGCTGGTATCGTGAGCAACACAGTCAGAGCATCATTCACCTGAGAGCCACCTAACATACCTCCGGTAGATTAATCGTGTTGCTCAGCCCAAGCGCTTGAAGCTCATCGATGAAGGCTAGCTGCTCTGAGCTTTCGACCCCGACGAAGTGACGCACTCTTTTGCCCATAGTGACGGCTGATAGTAAATTCACGGTTACGCAAAGGTATCATGAACTGTGCCTCTTCTCCTTTTTCCCTACCGCTGTCAGGGGAAACGCTTTGAATTTAAGTTCATGCTCTAAGCGCCAAGTCGGAACAAGACATTACCTACTGTGGGCCGCGCTATTCTCCGCTCGAATGTTGCCGCAGTTTCCATGCATTAGTGGCTATACTAACAGTTGCTAAACATTAATCCCAGTACCCATGAGAACCGTTTATTTTGTGATAGGCTAGTAGCGCTCAGTAGCGCTCGATTCGTGTCACGATTACCCAGGACTGCGATCTTCATCCTTGGTACCGATTGTCACTTGGGCGGATTATCCTGACAGATATGGCATGCCGTTTTTCCGAAGGAAAATCCTGCTCGTCAATTGGTTCTCACGTCCCACTCTTGGATTAAATGCTTCCAGCGTGAAATTGCGTGTGGCAGGGGAAGAACGTGAAAGTCCGGCACGAGTCTGCCTTCTTTCAGACTTGCAGGGGGTAGTAAGTGATTACCGAGGTAATCAACGCTTCCAGTTCTTGTAATGATCATCTCTCGGTAGTTTAGATAATTTTTGTTGCCTCTCCCTAGAGTTGATCCTTTGCAATTACTACTAAGTGGGCCATTATGAAATGTAGATATGCATGCATGCAAGATTAAGTGTGCCATAGACCCTACCCATAACAGTTCTTTAGAATACTCAGATGTTCATTGTAGGGGGACACTAAGATTCCTCCAGATATAGTAGGAAAGGTTTTAAAGAAAAAAAGAAACCAACACTATGGGCTCATGATCGATTAAGAACTTCGAGGTTCACTTGGAATAACTGGCCATTATGTGCGTACATATGGCATGAAGATGGCCCTTATTATGTAATAGCATCATACCCTGGATAACTACTTGAAATCCAAATCCTTTATCTTATAGTCTACATCCCACCAATGAATGCCCTTACACGAAGCCTGCGGGGAAACACTGGCACCAGTTTGCCCGATGCTAATCTAGCAATCCATGGGCGTCGTTAGGGTCTGCGGGTAGCGTGACTCGTGCGGACCTCCGCGGAACCACTAACCTACTTAAGTAAGGTATTGCCGCGGACTTTCGGACATCATCTCATGTTCACAACTTATTCTGCCACCACACCATCCACCATTTAGAAGGACGGACGAACTATGAAATGAACTCAGACAGGAACCCCGGTTATGATGACTCACCGGTGGAATCGGCCGTCTTTATCATGCAAGCCTTGTCGGGAGAAGAAACGCCGGTGCGACCGCAACCAGCCTTGCTCCAACTGTGCTCAAAGGAATATTCAGTGCGAGTATGCTGGGCAAAGTCAATCCATCGAAGCGACTAGTGACGGTATAGCTCTAGAAACAGGTATTAATGCCCAAGGTCGGCCGGATTTGGCGTCGTCGGCTGCCCCGGCGGCCACGAGGCCAACGCCTGCTTCCTTGTGAGTCTGTCTGTCTTTCTTCTAGATGATGCTTGACTGGGTACTTTTTACTGAAGCTGTATGCCGAAAGAAATGCTGAAGAGGTATTACATCGCCTACTGAAGCTTGAGGAAGCTGTATTTGCTAAGTCAAGTTGTGATGATCAACGGGTTGGGGCCGAGATCCCACAATTATATACTGTGTATACCTGCTTTGACGTACCTTTCGTTTATTTATAGTAGATCGTAACATTTTCTAAATCCATAGATGGACAATGTCCCCCATATAGCCTTTACACCTACACCATTTAGCGCTCACCTTGCTTCCGCATCATGCGATGAGCCTTGCCTAGATACGGCATACATAGCCAGACATCTCCCGCCAGTAGCGCAAGGCAGGGATCTGTTCAAGCATTTTGCCATAACTTTGGGCCCGGTATTGGGAATCCTTCATGTGCCCTATACTAAAGGGTTATTAGAGCAGACATATCAAAGCATCCTCGAAGGCATGGTACCAGATATTGCTAAGCTACTTTTACTCCTTAGCATTTTCGCAGGCTCGGTGTTTGCCTGGACACCCCAACTTTTGGTGACCATGAATGCAACACCAGCAGAAGCCAAAGCAGCTTCCACGGCCTATACCCGCCTCTCAATAATGATTATGGATCATCCTCAGCCTATGGAGCCGTCGACTACTGTACTGCTCTTGCTGCCATGGGGATCCTAGCACATGTCATTACTAACTTTGATGGGTTTCTCTTGAAGATTCATATGATCCGCTATCGGTGTCTGGTAATGGCGAAAGAAATGCAATTTCATCGTCTAGACTCTCCCAAGAGTCGAGCTGAACGAGAGAAAAACGGATACAATACGATGGAGATTGAAGTGCAGAGACGGGTTTGGTGGAACATGGTAGCACCAGATTGGTGCGTCTGGCCTGTACTCCTATTATGTCAGTTGGCATCATACTAATAGCTACAGGCTAAACGCATTCGCGGGTGGCTCGCAGGAGGGTGCATACAACATCCAGCCAAGGCACATGATGGTTGACTATCCAAGTAATGTCGACGACGAGTCCATTAACACCGAAAGGCATATTATGTAGCCTCCCCCTCTCCCAGGCCTCATCCATGTCCGGTTTCATACATCGCGTGAAGTTAGCGACCCTTTGCCGTGAGGTTGTCGATGCCATGCCGTCAATGTGACTGGAGACACAGGAGCCGGAGTACGAGACTATTCTAGCGCTAGATGAGAAGTTTCGCAAATATCTTAACGGATTTACCAAGCTTCTTTCGACTAGACCCTGTCAGTATACAGGAAAGTCAGGATATGTCCAGGGACCGGCCGTATATACCTTTGCAACGAATCACTCTTCATTTTGGTCTTCACACACGTCTATGTCGACTCCACCGACCCTATCACCTTGAAGGCGTAACAAACCCAAAGTACGCATATTCTCATCAGGTGTGTATCCGCTCCGCCCAGACAGTACTGGAGCTACGGCGCGCAATGGATGATGCAGGGGCACAGGCTGGGTTAAAGCCGTCACGCTTCTGGACAGTCATGCAGCATATCTTTCTCGCCGCGCTTATTCTAGCCACGGATGTTTCATTCAACCCAAACGCACCAGATGCAGAGGATCGAAAGACTAAAGTTCTCGCTGCCTATGACATACTCGAAAGGTCTAAAAAGGAATCAAGCACCCTCATAGACCCAGTCCAGAAGAACATGCAGATACTTATGTCGACGTTGCAGAAGCAGTCGCCACAGGCCCCTAGTGCAACTTCGAAAGAATCCACAGCAGCAGAACAAGGTGTATATATTGCACCCAACGAAACACTGTCGAAAGGCCGTGGCTCTGGAGGACTCGGTGGCCTCTCCACAGCCTATGGTAGAGCAGATATCGTGCAATCTTCAATTGCTTCTAGGATAACACCAGCTGGTGATGGAGCCTATGGCAATGCCGTTGTTAATGATGCAGAGATAGGGGAAGGCAACTGGGATCAATTATGGTTTGACTTCCTCGCCATCGCACCAGAGCTGGATGCCCCGCAGTGGAATGTACTGTTGGACGATATAGAATTTAATATTTTTGAGCCAAAAATGTAAGGGTGACAGGTTGACTTTGCTGCATGAGACTTTTGGTCAAATTGGGCCTCTCTCTCTTCGTTGATAAATTTAGTATAGTGCTAGCTATCGAAAGCCCCTAGTCACAGTATGACTAACCTAGTAGCATGCGGTCTCAAGCTTCCAGATTGATTGTTATGGGCAAGGTGTGATATATGCAGTTCATGGAGCTTTCTGGAATCAATGTCTACATCTCCCAATCGCATAATCACTCCTTGCTCTGATCTACTTCGCTTGAAGGGATTTGGAGAGGGGTTTTAAGCCAAACACGCATAAGGATACACCAAACTCGCACGAAGAAAGGCCTTGTAACTAATTCTAGGTAAATGGAATAGAGCCAGTATCAGAGACCTTTCCTTCCATGAGCGTCTTGAAAGTAAGATACAAATTTATATTAAATATGTAAACGTAAGAAACAACGCTAGTCAAGCACTATTGAATGGGGAGTTGAGTATGTATAATTATGAACATCTACAAACAAACCAAGAAGTTTTCAAAGGTCCTCCTCATCAATATCATAGACCAGATGCCTCTGCCCTCGCCCCCACTTCTCCAAGCGTAGAACCCAATAGACCCAGAAAGTCATCCCAATGGCAAGTTCCTTCGCCCACAATCCCCAAGGCCCAGTCTTCTTCCGGATCTCTCCATTCTGCACAGAGAGGCTGTATATTTCATTCACTCGGGGCCTCCTAATCTCTTCGAATCGCTTATACACTTCAGTCAGAGGATTTGTAGCATCTTTAAGCAACCGAGCAAGCAAGAAGCAATCTTCTAGCGCCATTGAAGCACATTGGCCCGCATGCGGCTGCATAGCGTGCACCGCATCACCGAGAATAACACACCGACCCTTATACCAGACTCCACCGAGAGGCAGCCGGTAGACTGGATAAAACTTGACAACAGTGGTATTGTCCACAAGATGCCTTATAACGCCGCCTCAGTCCCCATGCACATCCTCCAATATCTGGCGGACATTTGACTTGAGCCCTTCCACCTCTTTCTGCCGATGAACTTCCCATCCATCCCGACTATCCCCTGTTCCCGGCAACGGGACCTGTTGTGACAACCCCCAGAACATCTCATCACCTGCGGCTGTAGCGAGTGTCGCCATGAACATTCCTTGCTCATTCAATGTGACGTTGAGTCCAGAGGTCTGTGCTGCTGCTGATGCAGGTAGATCGGAGGAGGGAACAAGTGCGAAGAGCCCCGAGAAGCCGGAGTATTCAGGGGCCTGATCAGGATCAACATAAACTTGTCGCACATAGGAGTGGATACCATCGCATCCGATAAGGAGGTCCGCCGTATCGGTAGTCCCATCAGAGAATGTCACGGTTACCCCAGACTTCTCGTTATCGTCGATGGCAGTGAGCCGTTTATTAAAATAGACGGGGATGTGGGCTTTGTACACGGCATTGAGAAGAACATCTACAAGACCCGTTCGCTTGATTCGCATATACCCGAAACCTGTATGTGCACTCGCATAGCTAACAATGTCCTCCTGCTCTCCTAGGATGCCTCTTTGTTTGGAATGCACGATTAGCTTCCTATGACTGCTACCTCGCGCGTGGAGGGTGTCATATACTCACAGACGGTGAAGAAGTCGGAGTCCATTAGGCATAATTCCTATTGCACCACCAAGAGTGGTAGGCTCTGGTCGCAGCTCGTAGATTGTGCACTTGATATCTGTGGTTTGCTGGAGGCGCAGCGCAGTTGAAAGACCGGCAGGACCGCCTCCAATGATGATTGCCTAGACTTAGTGAGAAATGAGAGCAAAGATGCCTTCAGATGAATTCTGACCTTTCTGTGTTGAGCCATTATGCTTGAGAGTTTGAATTGCGATTGAAACTCGTTTTAAATAATAACATACTCCCCTTCGCCCATGGGAGCTTTATAGAGCGATTTTGCGGAAGGCCCGCGGAAATGTCCGCGGTGCTATCTGCTGTATACGGCTAGTCTATCCATGGACATAAATCCATGCATCAACAGAAATTGACACTGCTAATTATAGTTTGCCAGAAACCAAACAACCAAGGTTCTGAAGTATTATTACTCAAAATCAATGATTAACAGTTTCCCGTTACGTACTACAAGCCCTCTGCTGTACCTGCGGTCTCTAAAGGACAAAGGATTCCGATGGACTTCCTGAGGAATTTCATCGCAGCATGAGCCTTCCTTTGAAGTCAGGCAATTGGAGTGAAGCTTCATGGACTGCGACACGGCATTTACTTTACCAGCAGTCTCAAGCTCATCGTCATAATTTAGGAGGTCCTCATTGATTCCATGAGACAATACTGGCAGTGTAGACGACTTCAACCACCCTGACATGCTCGTGTTTGCTTGCCCGTCCCGTCGCTAAGAAAAACACGAGCCCTAAGATAAGAAGTAAGGCTGGGAGAATAAGCCAGCGCCAGTCTACCGCGACATTGACTTCTCGGGTGTGAACAGAGCCACTAACAGTTTCGTTACTGCTCTCAAGGATAAACTTTGTCAACGAGGCGGCAACTTTGCTCGCGACTACTTCTAGGCTAGACATGAGTGTCTTTCGGAACATGGCGGATGGGTTACCAAAGAAGCCCCGTCAGCTCCCAAATGCAAAGTACCGCGGTGATACTGCCACTTGAAGAAGCTGCTTCCATTGAAGAAGGGCTAGAATAGCGTGTATGCATATGTGTGTGTGTGTCATTATTTTGCGGGCCGCAGGCCGTGATTAATCACGTCCTGCCAATACCCTAGTGGGACAAAGGTCGCCAGGGGGTAAGCCCTGGGGGTCGAAAACTAGTTACAAACATATAGACTCCTGAGCGCTTTTCCATAGCTGCCCGTGGCCAGAGAGGTGGCCTATTCTATATGGTGGCTGATGTTGCTGCCAGTTGTAGTGGTCTGTCTATACTTTATAACCCATCCTATCCTGTTCACCAGTGCCCGAAATCAAGAAGATTGAAAAAGAGAAACGCCATAGATAAGCAAAGATACAACTAGATGAGAAACGGGAAGACTAAGAGAAAAAAATTAAAATTAAAATTAAAGAAAATATTAAGAGCTATTTTCAGGGTTCACCCCCGGTAATGATTATTTTCCGAGTAAGGAAGCGGGCATTGGTGACTGTGCCAAAAAGACGGAGTTGGTTGGGGAGAATAGCTTTTGAGGCTTCTGAAAAGTTGATAAACCAGCTTGAGACAGGAGAGTTGGTCTCAATGGCACTAGTTATGGTTTGACTAATAGATACTGGTGTGTGACTGGTTTGTTCTGTGATTTCGACTAATAGGATTTCAGGATTAACTATAATAGTAGAATATTAATTATTAGTAATCTAGCCAATGTTTCTTGGTATATTTGTGACTCTATATGATATCCACCGGGAGCAGCGTTCAATTTGACAGTTAACAAAGAAGGTAGAGATAGTATCTTTCTGACTTTCAAGGATTGGAAGTGCCTCTGGAGGTGCCGGGCAGAGGGCGAAGCCTGTCTTGATAGTTTGGACCTCTTTCAGAGCCTTGCTGTGTGTGCCTAGCTGGGACCGGAGGCTGGAAAAGATGGCATACGCGTCCATCTTCTGGCTGGATGTTCGGCTGGAGGGCGTACAAAGAGGCAGTAGTCAGGGGGTTGAGGTGTAGTAGCTGGTGTTTCAGACTTAGTATTAGTACTAGTTTGTTTTATGATAGCAGTATTCTTGACCGGGGGGCTTTGGATAGCAGTCGCGTATGTGGACTGAGCAAGACCAGAATGGGGACGGGAAGGGACAGGGGCGGGGGCAGGGGCCAGGGGTGGAGAAGCTGAGGTCAATGGAGGGCCGCTGATTTAGGCATTAAAGTGACGCTGGGCTATATCGGCCAGATCGCTGCTGAGAGCCGCGAGTGCGCTTAGTTGATGAGGAGCGAGGCCTTTGCTTAGATGCCAGTGTTTGTCAAGGAAAGCTGCTATAGAGCTAAAGATCTTCTGGCCTTCGGCAGCTCTAGCAGTGGCTGTGGTAGTTGTCTCCAATAAAGCATTTTATAAAAGGCCTTCTGGCTTGGGGTTTGGCTTTGACATCGCGGTGACGCATCTTGACGCGTGCCGAATGTTTACCGGGCGGCGGGCTGGGCGCCAGCCAAGTTTGCCGGCGCTGGATGGTGTGAACAATTATTATTATCTGCAGACACGAATAAGAAGCTTTGTTTTAACCAAGAGCAATTGTCTGTGATACACATTGCGCAGGATACTGTGTGCAGAGTCTGTGCGTGTATGCATATGTGTCTGGACAAAATGCAAATTCCGTGCTATTGGCATATTGTGGATAACCCAGCCCTACGTCAGTTGATGTGACAGTAACGTCAGGGCCACTTCCTAGCCTCCAGCACATAAGTTCCCTCCTATTGCTCTCCGATCCTTCATTACCTCTATGGTAGAACAACCTTCCCCAACCTGCCTCAGAAATGTTGAGCGATGGAACCCCCTTAAACACAGAGATAGTATAATTCCTAGCACAATATGATATGATGCACTTTGTCACCCTTTGGATCTGGAGGAGAGGAGGTGTGCCACCAGTATTATTGCCAACTCCTAATTTAGCATGTGCAAGGGTGACAGCCTCATTCCTATCGGTCCATGATGGTACATCGCCATCGAGGTTCGGCCCGCTTCCTTTAGGGTGCTCCCCCTTTCCGAAGACGCTAACTTGCCACATGATATCCCTCGGGAAATCTATGGAAATCAGCCATGGTGGAACTTGATAAGAAATCATTATTGGCCCGTCCGACCATACCCCGTATGGAAGTCTCACATGGCACCGCGTCTGTGTGGACTTGGCTTCAGTAATATTGGTATCTGGCAGAACACCACAATTGACTAATGTAGCGTCCGAAGCCACATCCTCGCATCTGCTACAAAACCCAAGCGAAGTAAAAGGCGGTGATGTACAGTCCCCAGAAGGCCATATTGGGCTTACTTCAGCATTCTCAAACCAGGCCCCCTATCTGCAACCGACTGATAGTTCGGGTCAGTCCAATTTGGGAAGACGAATCGTGCTTGCTTAGCCACTGCATGATCCACTGGACTCAGTGTCGGCTTTGCCGGGTAACACAAACCTGCTGCAAGAAAAGATCGAACGCCAATACAAGCACCATAACTGCTGCTCCAAGGGATAAAATGGAAGGTCTTGTGTTGGCCTAAGATTGCTATAGATCTCCAGGGCCCACGGCTGGCGTTATCAACCGCTTGAACTTGTTGAAGCTTGCGCCTCCCCTTTTGGAACCAACCCCACTTCCACTGGCTAACTGCTTGGCTTATGGAGTAAACAAGCGAGCACTTCGAGACTGTCGATAGGACGGATAGAATTGCGTTCAGTATGAGGCCATGAGAGAGAACAGGCGCTTTTTTCTCGTTGTACCCCCACAGTATGCCAATTATGGCGGTAAAGCATGCAACACTGAAGAGAGCCCCGAGTGTCGGGAAGCCAAGTATCAAGAACCAGAAGATTCCATTTGTATAGAGCTCTTCGAGGTCGTCTCTGCTTGGGATCGGGAAGCAATTTCTGGATCGGGAGTCTTGGTCATCCAGTTCACGGCTATTTAGATTCATCTTCAACTCCATATGCCCCTCTGTAACTTATTTTAGGTGAGTATTTAAGCAACTGGCGGGGCTGAGCAGAAACAATTCTAACTTGGTCTAGGCAGTCCAGCGAGTGACAGGACATGCCTGATCACTACATTCTTGATTTGCTTCCTAGTCTTACCTGCGGACCTTGGGTTTCACAATGGATGACAATTACATCGACAATAATCATTGGGCTGCAGACCACGCCAGGCTAGCAACCTGGGCCGGAAGATCCCCGTTCGCCGCGCATCTCCCCTCCTTTCTAGTGGTTAGTTCATTGGGTAAAGTTGTTTGAAACGGTCGTTGGCTAGTTCTAGGTTTGTCGGCAAGGGTTGAGCAGGTACATGGTCTTTAAATTCTAGACTACACTTGATGGCTGCTACTATCTAGATCACTCATAACTATAACAGCCCTTGCCCGTTAAGCCCCATATGCCTTCCAACACCCCTACCAAACGAGTGAGTTTTTGAGCGTCTTGCAAGGCTCAAGCGTAACAAAGACAGGCATCAATATCAGACGATGGAGGAGGTATCTCTTCGATCACTCATGTAGTACAGCTTGACATTTGCGCAAAACCTTTATGGAGAATGCTGACCTGTTTGTGACTGTCTCAGCTCCACTTGGAAAATAGCCAACAACTCAGCTGATTCTGACGAACTTCACCAGAGTGCTCGTCAAAGCTTTCGAGTGTATGCCAATATTTTCTATATTCAACCACTCTGCAACTTCACTTTGCAATCATTCATTCCAATTCACATTAGTTGTAGCACAGTTGTATTCTTTCTAGTCTATTGAGTGGCGTGTGATTGGCTTAGTAATATGAAAATGTTAATGAAATTAAGAAGGCCCACGACACTCAAATTTACATATAACTCGGTTCAATTTCCCTAATCGATATACTATATTTAATCATCACTGGGAGAATTAGTATTATCCACGATAATCGCTTAAGGCATTATCCTGAGATTGACATAAGATATGTGTACACCGAGTTGTGTGGATACCTTGTCCTTGAGATAAATTGCAGAGCAGTCCTTTCATCAGCACCTAGCGTACTACCCAGATTATTATATAATCTTGCGAATAAGAGGGTCTCTTCCCTCATCACCACCCCAACAAGTGTCTGGATTTTCAAGTCTTCTAAAGGTCTGATCACACATCCTCGAGAGCCTGGATCTAGCAGCTGAACCCTTGTTGAAGCCGTTTGGCTCAATTTCGACAAGCATGTTCACTTCTGAAGTGGCTGTATGTCCATAATTAGAAATTACTTTCACTTTGAACATAAGGTGCGCTGGCAATAGTGAAACCCTGTAGTACTTCACCGTTTAGTCAGATATGGTACACTCAATGAAGAATTGGGCGCATAGACAGCGGTATATTTTGTGTGATCGTGAAAAGCATATTGGTTTGGGCAGCAGGCGATTTGCCCTTTCATCCTGTTTGTTTTCTGTTTTCCCATTTGCCTTTTTATTGTTCTCTTTGTTCTTGAGATATTTTATCACAAGAGCCTCATTTGGTCCTGCGGTGTGGTACCTGTTTATAATCTCAGGTCGAGCCCTGAACCGACGAAGCGGGAAAGAGTACATACAAACTACCAAAACCACCCCATCTTGCTTCACTATAATTGCTATCGAAGCAAGATCCAACATGATAATCATTCCATTTTCTAAAGATCCAGAGACTCATCGATGACCTACTGTTTTAAATAACATTTTCCTCTTAGGAACCATATTTTGACATCTTCTTTTGAGTGTGTTTTGTCTAGAGAGCCCAGATTGCGCTAGATAACCTTATTTTCAAGGCTTCCTCTGGTTCAGATATCTCATGAGCTCTTCCGACAATTTTGCACAGCAAATCATCACGTCCAATTTAAGTTTGGGGAAAGTGTCATTACAGTTCTACATCAGATGATCTGTGTCGCTCCGAGGTTACCTTATACACTATGAGACGCATGTCAGGACCCTTATTAACCGCAAGCGGCCACTCGGGATACCACCCACAAAACTGTACCAAACGCGATTCCTCGATTTTACAAACAATATATGGTCGTAATCCCAGCTTCAAATCCTTTAATCTCGGTTGCTACGTCTGCAGGCGCTACTCACACATGTCCTCAGCCCACTTTTAAAGCCTGCAACATCACGTCTGCAAGCACAGCTTGGTACTAAATAATGGCCGGTATCGGCAGCACAGATCTGGAGAGTGGAGAATCTTCCGTAAAACGACTGCCATCGCCAGAGCCACTCTCGTGGGTGCATGAAATGTTCACCTGGTCGCACGATCAGCTTTATTTCAACCAGTTTCGAAAAAATCCCAATGAGCTATCGTATCTCGCAGTTCATGACTTTCGCTACCTACACATGAAGAATCTCTATTATTATCAGATGGAGCTTCTACAGAACTATCCACCCGGAAGAGATATTGATAGCGGTAATGTCAAAGATTTGCGAGAACTTCTAGCAGGTTACTGTATGAATCCCTTCCAACCTGTTCAGAGTATTTCTGACTTTGCTTAGGTCAAGCTCTCCAAAATTGCGAGCATATACTTCAACTACCTAAGCCGTCTAAGGGTAAGGTACACACACAGCGGGGATGCCTTGAGCATGTCGGACCGAAAGTATCCTTAAGCCACAATGACCATCGCATTATCCAAGGGTTTAATGCTGGCTTCCTCCAGCGAGTGTTCATCGAGGACCTTTCCGATGCTGCGCCAGGTAACGAACTCACTTTGACTGGTAGATTTCAGCTTCTACGTCGAGATATTTCAGGTTTTGAAATCTTTCGCCGTATCTGTGTTGGTACGTTGGTTGGAGCTCCGTTCCTTCTCGTCCCAATGATAATCTTGCAATTTCACACAACCATCGTGTGGAAGTTATCAACTGTTTCGCTCGCGGTCATTCTTTTCTCTGTTTTCTTAGGTGTATGTTCTAATCAAAGTAATGGCGATCATCTTATGGCCGTGGCTGCATATGCAGCTGTTATGGTTGTTTTCATCGGCACAACGACGCCAACTAGCTTTCCGCCTCCGTCAGGTTAACGGTCTCAAGTTTCCCCATTGTCGCAAATGGATCTCGTCACGTATGCTAATTTACACCGATCAAATGATACCCAGTGCCTTTTTTACCTATTCGTCTGAGGCGCATATCACAAGTTGCTATTGTTGCGCTGGAACTCGCGGTAGAATAGGCTTACACTATAGATTCTAGAGCCAGGGCTAGTCCAATATCACGCCACTTATATTACATGTCTATTACTATGATACTTGAAGCTTTTCTAATGTCACTGGTTTACGGAACCTTCGATGCCACTCAACTGACCCTTTAAGGTTTGTGGCTGGCGAAACTTAGTAAAAGAATACAAAGCCTGCCCTTTTGAGGTGCGACTTGGCTTGGATGAAAGCTGAAAGTAGAATTGATAATGAACCAAGCGACCCAGGCCTAGTATAGTGTGTTTATAATTTCCTTATCTAAATTGGATTTTATAGGTTTGTCCCGGCTGTCTTCTACTGGCAGGAGCTTACATTCAATGGATAGTGGCTCTAGTAGGAAAGGATAGAGAGCAGAAAGGATAGAAGGGGCGTAGAGGATGCATTATATGAGCCGAAAAATGATTCCCGAAAGCAAAAATATTCTTTACTAGTACTTGGGCTGAATCAAGAATCAAGACATGGAGCAAAAGTACCTGGTAAAGAGATGTTGAATATATATTTTGCAGTGTCTTGGCGGGGTGACAAACAATCTAGTTGGCATGCAGCGTGGCCAAAATACAAAAATATCTATCCAGGACTACTCAGCCTAGTTATAGGGCTGTTTGGTGTGACAACCACAGCCTTTCACCTCTAGTTATACAGACGATGTCAACGGCAGATCCCAATATCAGGAGATGGGGCCTCTAGGAAAATCTAGGAGATTAACCCTAGCCTAGTCCCGAAAAGGTAGTTATTGGTTTAGGAACGGAGTCCTCCGCACCACTCAATCTTGGCTTTGGCATGAGGAGCCGACGCTTCGACCAGTAGAGTTCCCGAATGATCTCCATTCTGCTCGTAAACTTCCGTTAATTAGGCTTTAGTACGCTCACCGAAATCATCCCAAGTCATACTTTGCTGGTCGAATTAGCCAAAAAATTTTTTTCCTGTCAACTTCGATTAGCAAGAATTGTGCTCAGAGAATGTTCTCTTGCTAAACTACCCACTTGCAGGTAGCGCGGTCGCTATAAAAATGATTCAAGTGCCGAGCGCAACGGCAGAGCGCCCTCACTCTCCCAATGACCCAACATTCGATAAAGACGCCGCATTGGCGGTGGTGAGTGACGAGGCTCAGGAAATTGATCCGGTGGTAGAAAAGCGTGTGCTGCGCAAGATTGATCTTTTCTTCATGCCTGCTATGCTGATAGGTTCGCGTTCATCTAATACTCAATCGATGTACCGTTATTGACGAAGGACAGGATATGGATTTGTATACTGGGACAAAGTCAGTTTGTTCTGCCTTGAAAATCATTTTCCATCACTGGAACTGACTTGAACAGGCCATACTGGGGAGTGCCACACTGTTCGGCATGACGACTGATCTAGCACTACTAGTGGTAGACCATTCTACGTCACCTCCATCGAAAGACACTTCGCGTCTCAGCTGGGCGACTTCTATATTTTACTTTGGCATGCTGGCTGGCCTGTACCCGATGACCTTTATCTTGCAGCGTTTCAAAACGCAGTATGTTTTCGGTCCCATTGTGATGTTGTGGGCTATAACCTGTGCCGCAACAGCAGGGGTCAAGTCATGGCAGGGGTTGTTTGTTCAGCGATTTTTTCTGGGTGCGCTTCCCCTTCTATTGATATCAATCCTATCTTGTGGTGAGTCATTACCTCTAACAAACAGTACAGGTTTTGTCGAGAGTGTAGTTCCCACAGGCTTCATGACCATCGTGAGTGGCTACTATACGCAGAAGGAACAGGCTATGCGCCAAGCGTGGTGGTTCTCTGGCACTGGATGGTTCACCATCATTGGCGGCGCGCTTAACTATGCTTTCGACCAGATCAGCTCTGGCGCACTGAAGCGCTGGCAGTATATCTATATCTTTGCCGGCGCATTGACATTTTTGTTTGGGTTGTGGTGCTGCATCATGCCCAACTCCCCTGCTACCGCCTGGTTCTTAACCTCCGAAGAACGAGTTGTTGCAGTCGAACGACTGCGGAAAGGGCAGACGGGTGTCCGATGCCAGAAGATCAAGTGGAGCCACATCAGAGAGTCGTTTTTAGATATCAAATTGTACCTCGTTGCCATAATGATGGCTGCCGCGTGAGTCCACCCCTGCGTTAGTCAATTAACTATGTCTCACACTTTGCCAGGTATACCATCAACGGCGCCATTTCCGGTTTCGGTCCACTAATCGTGTCAACATTCGGCTTTGACACCTTGGATTCGATTTTATTCCAGTTCCCCGTCGGTGGTGTCTGTGTCATCTTTATCCCACTGTGCGGTTTCATTTCCTCTCGCATCCCGAACACGCGTATCCCGATGCTGATTGCTTGCTGTCTGCCTGTCATCGCTGGGTGCGTGATAATTTGGAAGTCAGAATGGGGATACCAGCCCGCTGCTCCAGTGGTGGGCTATGCATTAACGGGATTCTTTGGGCCGGTCGTTAGTCTTATTATCACGCTCGGGGCTAGCAACGTAGCCGGAGCTACTAAGAAGACTATCATGGCCGCAACAGTCTTTGTGGCTTATACTGTGGGAAACATCATAGGCCCACAACTCGTTAAGAGCGAAACTGTGGACAAGCATTATCCGGAACTGTGGACTGGAATGGTGATTTGCTATTGCATCACCATTGCTGCGGCTGCGGCCTTGTATTTGGTGCTGTGGAGAGAGAACCGGCGCCGGGACAAGATGGATCTTGACGAGAGTCAGCGGGATAAGCTGGCGTTCCAAGACCTAACTGACAAGCAGAACCCGTTCTTCAGATATGTTTTGTGATGTCACCAGACCCCATCGACATATATACACATTAGGAAACATTAATGCAATTAGAAGCAGGGCATATTTCAATGCTTGATACAAAAGGGGTATAGGCATTTTTTTTCCCACCAAGCTCATCAAATGCGAACACCATATCAATTATCCGTCTCTTCCCAGAGATGATTCTGGAAGCCCGACCCATCATCACCAGTGACCACCACCCACATCACCCTCTGGGCAATGCGACCCTCCCTCTTCTCCACCCTTTGCAAGCGCCGTTCACCCTTCTGCATCATCTTCGTAACCTTCTTAGCCCTCTCCTTAAGCAGTTTATCTAACTTCTTATCCAATTTCTTCAAATCCTTCTCCAAATCATCCTGCACAATGCCCCTCCCCTGCAACGACTCCCCCAACGGACCCTGCAATCTCTCTCTAGCCCTAGCCCTAGCAGCCTCCTTCGCAGCCTCAACCTCCTCAATCCTCTTATTGAGCTCTCTCTCCGCCTCTTCGGCCTCACTAATCCACCGCCCCGCCTTCTCCCTCTTCCCTACAAGTAAACTATTCTGCTTCTCGGCAAACCACTGCTCCTGCTTGTCACTCGCCCTCTTAATCCAATTATCGGCAACAGCCAAATCCTCATCATAAACAAGCGGCAAAACAAACTCCTTCAACGCCTCCATCCGCCTAACCTGCGGATCATACTTCTCCACCCCCATCTCCTTCTCCTTCCCCTTCTCCACTCCCTTCTCCCCACAACCATCAACATCCATACCAAAAACCTCATCCCCCCCCTCATCCCTCCCCCCAACAGCCCCCAACTCAAGCACATCCCCCGGAATCCCCACCTCCCCCATCATAACCCTCGTCTTCAGCACCTGAACCCTGAGACCCCTAGGCCCAAAAAGCTGCTCATTAGCCAACCGCATAAACGCCTGCGTCCGCATCTGCGAAACCTTAACAGAGCCATACTCAGCCGCAGCCTGAACCCCAAGGCTAGCGATCTGGAACTCTAGCAAGGGGATAAACCCCGCTAATGCACTAGTGGCGCTGATAGCCTGGATATACGGATGCGCAAGCCAGACCTCATTGAGGGCATCGATGAAGGCCAGGAAATCTGTCTTAGGGATTCCGTGGGCCTCCAAGACGGGGCTGTAAGCGCGGGCGAAGGGACGGTAGATTGTCCCGTGGAATGTGTGGGATGTTTCTGTGTTTCTTATTGTTAGTGATAGCATAAAGGGGGTTGGGTAAGAGGGTAGACGTACGAGGGACGACGAGGGGTTTGGGAAGGATGGAGGAGGGGCGGAAGGAGGAGTCGGTGATTTGGTTTTGGATTAGTAAGGTTGGGGTGTAAGGGGGCGGTGGGTTGTTTCGGGTTGATTCTGAGGATATTGGATTTGAGGTGTATTGTTGTGCTTCTTGGTGTTTACTGCAAGCTGTATCCCAGTCGGAATAGGGGTTGTTATTCTCAAGTGGGTTTGTTGTTGAGGGCCGTGGTGGGAGAGGTGGCTTCTCCTCCATTTTTCTTTTTTCTGAGTATAGTGTATATATGTTATGGATGTATGTATAGTTCGTCTAATAGAGGGGTTTATCTAGGGTATAGACTCATCCTGTCTGCTTGTTTTTATCGATGCCTGGGTTTTCAGCGGGCGAGTGTTGGGTGCCTGACTAATGGGGATAAAGAAAATGACCAATCAGATTGTGCATGGTGGTCTTGGCCCATTTCCTAATTCGGAAGATTATTCTCTCGTTCATTGAATCGGACAAAGCGCCTTATGGAACCTTCACCTGGTAAGACTAATAAAATGGTGACGCGCGCTGCCTCACGCCGTAAGCCCTGGAACGATGTGCCATTTCCGTATACAAGCCGTGGAAAAGCCGTGGAAATATATTTTAGCCTGTGTATTAAGTACCTATGCTATCATTCATAGATGAGAATCAAAACCTCATGTAGTGATTATTTACTTTTCAAGGTTTTACGGTCTTTCCACTTCTGATATTAGGTGAGGATCAGGCGTAAAGTGGAGATCATCAATGTCGATGTTTTGTAGAAGACGGAGACCTTCGAATAATCATACTCTGGACAATTGGACATGTAAGGAGCAATATTTTCAGAGAGAATCTTGACCTCGCCGGGCCAGATCATCAGACCCTTAACGGTCATTCTAATTTAGTTCAGTCAGTTGTATTCTCATCCAATGGTCAACTCCTGGCATCCAGCTCTGCTGACGACACCATCAAGCTCTGGGATCCCACCACGGGCGAGCTGCGCCGGACCCTTGACGGGCATTCCACTTGGACATGGTCAGAAGCCGGTATTGGGATATCTATACTGGATAACCAGTGGATTTGCTACCAGGGTGAAAGGATACTACTATGGCTACCACTGGGATATCGCCCCGTTGTTGTACTGTACATAATGGAATTCTTGCTCTTGGTCATTTGTCGGGGAGAGTCTCCTTTATGGCGAAGTTAAATATATTTAACGGATGCAATTAAAAACAATGCCTCACTCCTTTATATGTTCTAATCTCTTTTCAAAACGGGCCTGGGAAGGCTAGCGATTTTATCACTTTCATTCCTACTCACAGGATACACGAGATTTTTCCACCGACTTCTTCCAGTTCTGTATTGCCGCTGTATCTCCATTTTCTGAGTCAGTAGCGGCTTGGTCTCAATGGCACGTGACTTGGCTGTATTTCGAATACGAGCAGCCGATTTATGAGCACTTAATTTCATGGTGTCAACCAAGAAAAATACAGTATCACGCTTGAATTGGCGTCATGGCGTCTTTTTAGTGTGTCCGACACATGGCTAGTGTCTCAGCTGTGGCGCCAACGAACAGTAAGGGAGTACATGTTGGTGAAACTGGTTTTGCTCCTACCTGTAAAGGTCGTCCACGTCATAGAACTCCGCTATGAGGGCGTGGAGGATGACAGTTTGCCATGCGCGCGGTGGGTGAATAGAACGAGAAACGGCATCCGGGCCAGTGGGGAGAGGTTGATCCACGGGAAGACCATTAGGCTCAGGAGACATATTATAAATTAAATATTAGAATAAACAATGTAGACGAAATAGCAACACGAAGTATCATTGTGATACAAAGTAGTACTATGGTAACAGCATAGACATAAAAACCCCGCGAGAATTAATTTGAAGAAGGGGGAGTGTTAAGAATATCTACTAGGCAGGGTAGACGACCTGTCAACTAAGTAAGGATACGTAGGCAAAGAAGTATCGAAGCAACTAGTAGTATTGAAAACAGTAGAAATATATAAAGAGACTGATTCTTGTTCTTCCTATTTCAGAATCACCAGGTCTCTTACATCTAGAGATTCAAACTCTGGACGGTAGAGATTCAATGAGAAAGATGGGGCCATATGATCAGGTGGCCATGTATCGGCAGCTGAGACGTGCTGCACGAGGGACAGAGTTCCCTGTATGAGATGTTAGGTATATCGTGTACTTCCTAAGGCCGATTCTCTATTAGATCCGTAACGGAGAGGGCGCAGGACCAACTTGATAGGGTTATACAATATGATATGTCAAATTTTGTGAAAGGGGACGGTGAACTGAAAGGAGCGGTATGAAAACTTATACACATATCAACCAAACAGACGCAGGCTTTTTGAAAGACTGTTATAATAGTATACAAACTTTCTATGCAAGGGAGAGCGAATAGGAGGAAGTGTAGAGAATATAAGTATACAAGTAAAAGGGCAGTGTTCCATAAATAGAGGTTAAATATTGTTAACACCAAGCCCGAGAAGAAAATGTTCTGAACAGTAATCAAAGATAGACATGAATAGTGTGAACTGAAGAACTAGCCAATCAAAGACAAGAAATGGCAAGTCTTGGCGAGGAATTTGCGTAATGGCGTCTTCAAGAATAAACTTTTTCTTTGGCACCTCTTGCATGCGAAGGTAAACCCTTCACTCATTTCATTCGTTTCAGGGCATAAACGCTAACAGAATTGCAGAGTGGATTATACGATTTGCAGGTAAGAGTGACTTGGGTGGAATATAGGCGTCTGTTGCGGCATGTTAGCCATGGGTACTTAGGGCATAGCTCCACACTGAAACAGGATTTGTTTTCCGAGTGGATATACTAGAGAGAGAGAGAGCTAATTACATACAGCAGTACGTAGGTTACACAGAACAGTGCTACATTAACGCCAAAAAATAACTCAGTCTATTAAGACGCTGTACTAATGCAAGAGCGGGATGGTAATCTGATGGTCATAAAACGTAAAATCAACCACTGCTGGTCCCCGGAGATGGATCCTTTGGTTTGTCACCAATACTAAGACCATCCCATTTCTCCAGAAATCGATCCATAGATATGTCGGTTTCACGAGCCTTCCCCTGCCGAATCACGGTCGAAAAATGCGGGTAGAAGCTGCTAAACGCCTGGGAATCTTTATCGCGCCAGGTTTGTGTCTCAAAGTCCAGAAATAGGGCGTCCGTCTCCTCCGGCAAGGAAACCTGAGCCTGGCTGGCTGTCACCTGGATCATGCGCATGATGCCCTTTCCGAGGGCGAACCGGCGGGAAATTGCCCGCGCAAAAATGCAAAGTTCAATAAAGGCCTTTCGATTTTCAGGGGCATCAAGTGCTTCGAGAAGAGTGAAGAGACTGATGCTCGTCCACTGCACGGTAGAAGGCGCCATGCGATCGATACCCCATTTCTCGCGATGGATGCCGAGAATGTAGGCTATGCGCCGGGCGTTCGAGAGGCAGAGATCTTGGGCGTTCTTGGCAGTGTCTGCATCTAGGGCTGTGCCACTATTTGATCTGAGAAATCCAAATATTTGCATGACGGTTGTGTGGTAGAATAAGCTAGAGGGGATGTGAGTATACAGACGTGATTTGTAGTTTGTATAGCTGAGCTAGTGGACTGGGGACTGACTGTAGGCTTAGAACATGCGGTACTTCGGCAGTCTCTAGCTTTAGGCATTCCGGCAGATTGGCGTACCATCCTTGTAACTGCCGGTATATATCGCTGATAATACCCGGAATCTCACACTGGGGTGGACTGTTCTCGGAGTCATGAAGAGCACAGCTGATTCGGACCGTGATATAGCCGAAGTCACACCACCGATCAAATACACAGTTATGATGGCCCCGGACAGGCTCTGCAGGTTGAGGATAAGGAGTCCATACATCGTGACGATCCTGATGGTCAATGGGCACACGCGGTCGCTGAGGGGGGGTAATGTCAATGTGCTTCATCAGGGATACTGTAGCCGTTCTGCAAAAATCAGTTGGCTCTGTATTGAACCATGGCGCGGGATTTGGCTCACGAAGCAATGTTAAAAGTGCCCCAAAGTGTCCGGTTGATCACATTTTCTCTCTGGCGGTCCGATTCTGTGATGGCCGGGCGAGGCGGATGTGTTGAGGCATACTCATTCGCGGCTCGTACGGCGAGATCCATATACACCCATCCCATTCGATCCTTACCCATAAGTACAAGCCTGCAGTGTATTAGTCGGTAACAAAGGATGGAGATATTCGAGAGACTAACCGGATAAACAGCGCCAGAAGTCCTTGGATGGTTGCAAGGCTGGTCGATCCCTCACTCTCTTCTTCCTCGAGTAATCGACGGGCCTCCTCGTAGAAGTGGTTGCCACGGGAGAACATATCGCCGGGGACGGTGAAGACTTCGGCGTAATCTGAGAGATACTGACGAGCCGTACTTATCAATAAAACCCTTCGTATACTGGATTTGAAGAAAAGTACAGACTACGCTACATACACTCGCCTCCGAAAGAATCGCATTCACCAAAAACGGCGAACAGAACTGACAATTTAGATCGCCTGCCTGCATGTCGCGAATGAAGGTATCTTTGTCCAGCCAGTCGAACCAGGGGTACGTCCATGTCAGCCACAAAGACACCAAATGCGACACGAGATCGTCGTCGTCTGTGACCCTTGTCCACGGCTTCGCAGGCACCTTGTATACGGGAATATCGGCGAGTCGGCGAACTTCTAGCATGCGTCTGGGTATTCGCGGCATATTACCTTCATCGCGATCGTCGTCGTCATCCTCTGAAGGACGGGAGAGCTGACTGCTGAAATCGCGCAACTCGGGTGATCGTTCGATTTCGGTACGAGAAAACTCCTGCTCTAAGAAAACTGCAATTTCCTCAAATGAGGCATTACTACGGATCAGATTTAACAACTGCGCGATGCGTGTGTTTTCACTCTGCCTCAGGGCGCCGATTAGCCGTAGTAGAGTATCTTCCGCTTCTTCAAGCCGGTCAAACTTTCGTTTCATGGCGAACTTTCGACGCATATCGGCCATCTCGTCAACGACACATTCAATGTCATTGAGGGTGCAATGCTCACACGGTGGATCACCCCGGCACTGGGAGCAGTCAGCCGAAGAATTTACTTCGCACTTGATGGGCGCACACTCACCTTGAGCTTTTTAAGTTTACAGGCTCTGCAGGCGGTGGTCTTGTGTTTCCGTCCCCGAACTACATCTTCGGTCGAACTAGTTCGTCTCGTGGGTAGGCCAGGGGCCGGTGCGAGGGGACGAGGCGAGGACGACGATGACTTCGAATCGGACATATAGACCGATGGCACAGGCCGATGGATCGGGGTCGGAATGGCACAGAAACAGAGTAGAAGGCGTCAGAGGCATGAAGGGTGAGGTCGTATATATACGGACAGCGGTTTTGAATACCATACCGAATTTTACAAGTATGAGGGCCTTCTTAAGTCATAGTCGGAGGAGCCGATTGAAGTTGGAAATCATGTTTTCAATAAATCCGCGGCCCCACGACAGCTGCTCTCCTGCAGATCCCCAAATCTCCACTTGTTCGGCAGTAACTGCCACCCAATCACGTGCCGGGGCGCTACACTAGCCTTGCCGTAGCTTCGATACTAGTTGCCCAAATTCTTCTTGAAGACTTCCGGTACTCATGATAGGTTCCAGGTCCATGTGCGATACATTTGACAGAATGTGGAATTCCTTTCGAACGCAGCGTTTCGGCCGTGAAAGCTTAGATTTGATAGGTGTGCGCGCGTGGATTGGCCGAACAATTCCCATACCCTAACTTAAGACCCAGGCTCCCAAAATACTACAATCTCTTTACCGATGCTTTCATCCCCATCCGTTGAGTGCCTTAAAGATGGGTCCCTACAGGGGTGTTAATCCAAGTCATTGGGACCTAACTATCCCCACCGTTCCTATCTCTCACGTGGGGTGTATCAATTTGCCGTTCCAGATTGCCATCGGCCAGGCGGGAGGCGCAGTAAGATGTTTGCTACTACCGACTACTCACGACCATTTGCTATGTTCCAGTTCAACGGACAGTACAACATTCACACAAGAGTCGCTAGAGCGTATTGGACGGTTTTAATCGTAGATATCTATAGGTCAAATCGAGTTCCACGTCGAATCAACCAACAATGCAACTCCCTCACTGGCAGTTAAACGGGAAACACTTGCCCTAGCGGATATTCGCATCTCATTGGAGGATCTATTCCGCTCCGATCCTCAACTGTCACGCTTCTTATGCGGGCGAAAGAAAAATTTGAAAAAATTTGGAACAGAGAGACAAACCTTACGACCAAAAATCCTACTATTATTTTAGTGTCTATTCTTTGTCTAAACTAGTACCATGATTTGTCATCGCCAAGATAATGGCGTGTTTTGCGTTTTCAAGCCAATCAATCAAGACTTCCCTGACCGTCCCTCTATCGCGGACCAAAAAGCAGAAAATAGAAAGCTTCTCAAGATAAGCAAAGAATGAAACGATTTGGACATACTTGTGCCACTGGACCGTACTGTGTATAATGATCATAGTCCGCGACCATGACCGGCTACATGCAGTTTTTAGCATTTGTGCATACAGAACCCCATTGATCTTCGCGCTTAGATCAAAGGGGTGGACCTGAGCGGCAGTCCAACACCCATGATTACGGTAATTGACACGTCGATCTACTAACGATTCCAATGTGAGGCTTTAATTAGTGCCATGCTAATGCCTAACCGATGTAGGACTGGCTGGCCTTATGGTTGGCCTTCAATTGAATACCTTGTGATTATTACATACCTATCCCGTGATATTGAGCATAAAGCGCTTAGTCTCGAGTATCTTTTACACCTATTTTAGACGTTTTCAATCCCTTAAGACATGCTTTAGTAAAATAGGGGCATTGATATGCGTTTATTTATGTCTCATGAGGTAGAACATTCGTAACGCGCGTTCAAACAATTTTATGTCAGTAAGTAGATCCAAATATGCGACTAAGATGCTACATAGAGTAGAGACCGTATGGAAAAACCTCATCAAAACCTTCTGGAGCGAAATTGGTTGCATGGACACTCGACTTCCAGGTCACGACGAAAACAACACTATACCTTAGCACTCAAGGAATGGCTCTACGACTAGAAGCGCATCTAACTAAGAGGTGGGTTGGTAAGGTTTAATACGTCGTAGATCTCATATTCCATATGTAAATATATTGGTTCCTCTTGGAATTTTTGCTCTTTACCATATAACCTAGTGTCCCCTTACAAAGGGAGAAACGTCAGGACAGTTTATAGTTACGTCAGAATGCAGATGCTGATCTCTCCATCGTATACTTCACATCCATCACAAATGATACAATAATAGCGGAGGAGACCTGGATATAACCGGTAATTATACATGAAGTGGAGATGTGATCCCCCGCTCCACAGATACTACTCGCTAAATGAGCCCTACCGAGTACATACACTAGAGCTTGCCGCAATATGCGTGGTACATTCCTTGTGTACGAGATCGAAGCCACATTATCAGAGCGCATCTTCCTTCCGCATTTAAGCCCCCGTTACCGTCTAGGACGGGCATGTATGCCATACCGACAAAGAAAGTTTAATGTTGACTCACCATAGGAATCTCGGAAACCCTCGTCCGTCCAATAACACGCATTTGCTGAAGACACCGTCGAGCTGTTAAATTCCAACACCTGCCTCCCTCTCGATGCATATGGACTCAGCCCTCTTCATTATCGAGCGAGACATATACACTAGGATTCCATCGCCAAACAAGTAGCCTATTTAGACTACAATGAAATATCATAAGACTACATCAATCTTGAACCTAATCTCACAGGCAATAGGCATCCTTATCGCTGGCTTTAATCGGCCTTGTTGAAATACATGCAGGGGAGTAATCAAGGGCCGCTGTGAACGCAATCTGACTTCGGTGCACCTGTAAACCAGGCAACCCTTTCCGAAGCAGGACTCTCGGCTTGTCGTTTAGTGAGTGTTTTCCGGGACATCCTTGTATTACTGCTGGTCAACCGAGATAGTGACTTGCCCTTCCCCCTCTATTTTGACTCCCATCTATATCGTGATCAAATATCGCCTCCTTGCGCAGCCTTGCACAGCAAGAACGTGCGTCCTTGTTATTAATAATTTGACTGGAGGCATAAAGCACGACTATGCAATTGCTCTCGGTACAAATAAGGGATTCGATCAATGTCAGAGATGCGATCAGGCTGTTGTCAGATTTAGATCAGACATGCATAGTCTATAATTGGATATTTCCTCCACACGCTGAACCGTGTGACTAGATATGTGGCGGAATTGCCTGTTAGATATCAAGCTAATTTAACAAATTAATTACAAATGTTCTAACTTCGGGCCTAGACTAAAGTAGTGGGGCGGACCAAAGCATCGCCTTGTCAGAGACCACGATCAAAGCGTTAAATGAACCGATAGCCGCATGACCGACTGGCACAGTGGCATTGGGCCGCAACATCAGTTTTGAATGGGACTAAGAAAAGACAGGACAGGTCTTTCCCCCTGCATAACCGGCACTAACCCATCCGAACGCCCGAGATGTTCCGGGAGTTATTGGCACCATCCAAAACTCGTGAGTATTAGGTATCAAATTCTGAATCCCTAGTTGCTTGTCGCCAGGTCTTGGGAGCCGCATGTCCGGGTTCACGCCTCAGAATTTCTTGTTTACAATGCTTTGTCCCAAAGGCTCAGGCGAACTGTGGGTACAGGATAAATTTTCCAGTAATACGGGGTTCCCTTTAACTTCAATATCCAAGTGGTGTCAAAATTCTGGGCGGCTTCAGTGTGGTCCAGTTCTACCAGTTATAAACCAGTACAGTAGCAAAGAGAATCCGACTGAATAATGGCAGAACAGCGGCATGGTGGAGTTACCGAGGTACATCCTAGATGAGGCTAGTGCAGGCGGTGAATGCTACTGCCACAACAGGCCGCCTGCACGTCATTAGGGCTGTGACCTATGCACCGCCTACTCCATCCGTCATACTGCCGGAACTTCCTTCTCCCGGCATGACTGGATGCATCCAATGCTCACGTTTCACATCAATCCTCTGTGTCAGCGACCGATCTACTGTCTTTACAACACTGGGCTGCGCTATCACGCTGCATATCTACGCTAAAACGGGATTTTTCTCATTTGCCCTCACCCCGGACCCAATTGACTACCAAAACCTCCTCCGGCCGCGCCCGTCACTACCAGCCTCATGACGACCGCCATGCGGACCCACGACGAATTTCTCCGAGACCAAGAAGAGACGGAAGAGCCCCGCAAGAGAAACAAGGTTCTACATTCCGCAAACCGCATCTGTTATGACTGGATGGTCGTATCTGGAAACTGTCATTATGCTAGGGACCGCGCCGTATTCACGAGCTACCGCCCCGTCGACCTGCGACTCAAGAACAACATCTTCAACCCCCACGATGAACTGCACGTCGCGGGCGTAGGAACCGTCCACCTATCCGTGTGCAAGAGTCTGCGGGACCGGACGACGCCGCACACGATCGTGTTGGAAGACGTGCTACATATCCCGGAGGCTGTTTGCAATGGGTTCAATCCGTTGCTGTTCGGCAGTAGTATGTCGTGCAATGCAGATTACTGGGAGGGTGCGGATCGCAGTGGTCAGCCGGTGTGGTTTAGTTTACCGTTTGCGGGACATACGAAGCTGGTTTTGGAGGGCGATCCTAAGGGTGAGTCGGAGCTGATTGAGGGGAGGTATTATACGCTTAGTTTGTATATTACACCTGAAGAGAAGCAGGAGCTTGCGTCCGGGGCTTTTAATGGGGGGATGTTTTGATTTTGGGGTTAGGGATCGCCTTTGTATAGTTGACTATACATTGGGGAGACTGGTTTTTGTTTATGTATTGTATGTATAATCTGTATATCATGAGTCAATGTAAAGTTACAACATCTTTAAAGAAAAAGTAGGTTATTCTTGAGCCATAGTTCCATGCAAGTGTGATCGCCTTTGCAGGCAACCCTATCTTATCACAGCCTTCTCCACCGGGTGGAGGTCCATATTATCGTCAATCTGTCAGTATGTTTAAAGCGCGGTCAAGAATAAGCGGAGCACAACCTCCCGCAGCTTGAATTGCAAGTGCCATAGAGTATCGTAAAGCCCTCGCCGTTGTGATATATCCAGATTTTGAAGTTCATATCGAGCTCCCTAGGAGGGCTGTCTCCGATGGGTATACATGATGAGATAGGTGTTTCCTAACAGAGAGGTGCGCAAGAATAATATATACACTTCTTGGATGCTCTCTAACGTAATCAACCACCGAGCCGCGAATTCTCACCCGCTCAACCACTTCATCTTGAATTCAACACATCATTTTATCGCCATACTATTCAAAATGCCTTCTTCGAAAGAAAACAGGCTTCAAATGGCCATTTCTGCTTATAAAAAGGGTCAAATCAAATCAAGAAACTATGCTGCTAAGGCCTTTGCAGTGGCTGAGAGCACGCTTCGGGAGCGGCTTCATGGCATCAAAGCACGCACAGAAACATGCGTAAATGGTCATAGGTTAACTCATATTGAAAAGAAAGTTCTTATCAAGTGATTACTAGATACAGACAAGCGAGGGTTTTCCATCCGGCCAGAATTCCTGCGTGTAATGACTCGAATATTACTCCGTGGATGTCTTTGTGATTCTACAGCAATCCCTTGGGCCTAACTGGGCTTCTAGATTTATTAAGCGCCATTCTTAGCTGTGGACAAGATATAACCGAAGGATTACATACCAGCGTACAAAGCAAGAGGACCCGAGGGTTATAATTTCATGGTTTAAATTGGTACATGCAACCATTCAAGAACATGGTATTCATGAGGATGAAATTTGGAATTTTGATGAAACTAGCTTTACAATAGGACTCTATTCTACTATAAAAATGATTACTACTATAGAATGCAGTGAACGGCCTTGCAGAGTTATCCAGGGGAATCGCGAATAAATTATAATCATTGAATCTATAAGCTCTAAGGGAGTTTCTATACCATTAATTGTTATACTTAAGAGAGTCAATTAATAGGCTATTTAATATCAAGAATCTAAGCTTCCTTCAACCTGGTGGATTGCAACTAGTGAAAATAGTTAAAAAATAGATACAATAGATCTTCACTGGCTAAAGACAGTCTTTGAGCCAATGTCTAAGTGTTATATGACAGGCGCAAAGCGGCTGCTTATTCTTGATGGCCATAGCAGCTATTTGACTACAGATTTTGATACTTTTTATAAGGAGTATGCAATAATCTGTCTTTGCATGCCTGCTCATGCTTCTCAACTTCTACAACCGCTTGATGTTGGTGTATTTGGCCCACTTAAACACGCGTATGGCAAGCTGCTTGAGGAGAGGATGGAAGCCGGCAATAATTATATTCACAAGGAAGACTTCCTGTCTCTATACCCGGATGCACGCGAGAAGGCGTTTGCTACGGAGAATATACACAAAGGCTTTGCAGGCGCCGGGCTTAAACCGCTGAATAGAGAGCGGGTTCTCTCAAAGATTACTTTTCAACTCCCTACACCAACACCACCAAGTCTAGTTGAAGGCTCTATTTCCTCTTCTTTCCAAACTCCTCAGAATCCTCGCCAGCTAGACCACAAGGTCCGCAGTCTACAAGAGAGCCTTAGTGCAAGAAGAAGGCTCTCCAGCAGCCCAATGTATCATATTCAATATCTTGAGAAGGCTGCCCAGATAGCAATGAATATGAACGTAATTCTTTAACAAGAAATTGCAGCTCTACGAGCTGAAAATGAGCGCAAGAAGACAAGCTACTAGGAAGCAATATTATTTTGAATATCCAGGAAGATCGCGATCGTGTTGAGCAGCTTGACAAGCAGCTTAATGAGCAGCTTAACGAGCCTACACCAGCGCCTCGACAGCGAGCTCCACCACGCTGCAGTGGCTGCAACACTATTAGTCATACTATAAGGGGTTGTCCTAATAAATAGTTATTTATCCTTTTTCTTATATAATTTATTTAAGGTGTTTGTTGTTGAGCAGCTTCAAAACTTTAGTTGAGCGGGCGAGAATTCGCGGCTCGGTGGTTGATTACGTTACATGGTAAACTAGAAATGTACACAGCAATAAATATTCATCGCCGTATCTGGACTGAGAGACTACTTCTCAAGCTCAAGTGAGCCTATATTGTACTTCCGCAGGTCTACTGTGTCACTCCAGCGTGGGACTTATTCACATTAGATTACTATTCCAGAGCTTGAAACCATGAGATCTACCCCAATGTGTTCCTAGGGGAAACTACACAACTTCACTTGTTAATGCAAGCACGATATGACTGTGAATACACTGATATGTAGCTTCATCGTTGCTTCATATACAATCAACACACATCTTTCCATATATAGGTAGTATGCGAGCCTTAACACGCCATACCCGTAAGCTATTACAGGCAGCATTCAAGACAAGGGCATGATAATGTTCGAATGATGGGTGCGACTACGTTAGCCACAGCTCTGGCGCCGGCTTCTCTGCGCCGCCGCGTATCACTTGACGGCCACCTGACCTGAGACACTCGATTGGAGTATCAGGAGGAAACGGGGCTGAACCTATTACTGACTGCCCCCGTAAACAATCCTGATAAGCAAACTATAACTGGGCGAATATGTTACCTTTCCCTGGTCATTTAGTGCTGTATCTTCTGTCGAACACTGCTGTCTCTATTTGAGTGCACCGCACGGTTTCTCAGACTATGAATGTTCACAGCCCCTGTTGGAGGGAACATGGCATTCGACGCAGTCTAGGAAAGGCTTGACCACGTTGAACTTAGCGACCCTAGAGAGAGCCTTGAGGGCACTGAGCTCCCTACATCGCCATCTACTCACCCTTCGAAACTGGCTATTAAACAAAAGCGCGACTCAGAATCACCATTGATCAGGGGTCCCCAGAAAAAGGCGAAGCCGCGGGCGAAGGGAGTCAGAAGCCGTATCTGCTACTTCCACAAACATTCTCACCCTTTCCAGATGACCTCACGCTCTCCGCGTCAGCTTCCGTAGCTAGCCAGTCGCGCCAACGATCACTTAGCCCGTCGCGGCACAAAATCATGTTAGCCAACGCAACGCCAAGACTTCGCTATCTTCATAAGACGGACGACTCGAATGATGACGCAGCGAAGGGTTTACGAGATTTCCTTGTTGAGAGTAGTACTTGGGACCCAGCCCCAACACGATCCGAGAGGTTGCATCTACGTCCCGAAGATGCGCAATCCAACAGCGGAGCGAGAGCTCGTGGATGATAGAGGTCGCTCGACCCATATTTAGTTGCTGGAATTGGCGACTCTCCACTAGAGTCCTGGGGCGTGTATGTACAATCTTCCAGTCTCCACCCGAAACTCGTCCTGTGAGCATACTAAATGTTTCTAAAGGCAATCGGAATCTATCGTGACTGAATACCAACCGCAATATACGGTGTGGGATCGGTGCAGTCTCAAGATAGACTATGTCGTCGGCTTTCCCAAAGAGCAGTGGGAAAATCTTTACGACAAGGTCGCTACCAGGTTTCCGAGCGGGTATGTCAATCACGTCGACCATCCACACAGGGAAACGCAAATATTAGGAATGGGATGTGTAGTCAAACCCTGTGATGGAAACCGAATTGAAGCTGAAATCCAACTCGGAGTCTGGATGACGGGTTACCTCTCAGGGGCATTTGAACATCGGACAGGGCAGGGACTCCCACCGCGATTAGTTGGATGCATCTCTGTGGGTGATTACTGGGATTACTATATCATATATGGTGTCCAAGATGAGGCCGGTGATGAGCCGTCTGTGGTCCATTGACCGAGCCCAGGGGCGCGACTGCGGACGAAAAGACATGTGTTACACTAGTCAGAACACTTCACCGGGCTTTTGCATACACATGTGGCCAGTATATTGATCAATTACAGAGATCGGTCATGGCTAATAGCTCTTTTTGTTAAAGCACCAAAGCCCATCTCCAAATTTATTATCACACCATATACCTACCGCTCTAGCTTGAAATTCTCTATTAGCCAACGGCGGGATTGATCGATGTGTACGTACTGGTAGGCGAGGCACTTAGGTTACATTTGCTTGAAACGTCTTATGTTGGTATTACCGTGTTCTGTACTCTGCAGATCCTTTCACTAGTTATGTATGTTCTCATTGGATACTTTAGTAGTTATTCAGGACTGCTATAGCAATTACGACCTAATATTATAATAGAAAGGGATATGATAGGGGATTTTGGGGGAGGAAATGTCAGGTGTTGCTATAAAGTTCCTCACACGTATCTCTTGACAAGCATTACGTAGTAGGTAGCTTTGTTGCTACTCGGAAAGTTTTCATATATGGTATGAGCGATGTCATTTGCACGCTCCCTATTGGTAATTGCATGACTTTCCAATTTATGCGCACGCCGCAACATAAATTTGATCCTGTCAGACGGTCAGTAACAACCTGCTAACCACGAACAGGCAATATTCCTGTTCGCTATTCAGCTCAGGCGTGAACGAAACCATCACGAGAAGTGTGGCTGCTTTTCCTGATAAAAGGTTAGAAGGGTTTATCACCAGCGGTACGCAGGTAGAGACGGTACACAAAAAGTATATAAGATTGACCCTTGTCAAAGTACCAGGGTGCTTCTCCGGCAGAGTGGATGCGGTATTTCTATACAGAAACTCGTCTGCTGGATCGGCCGCTTCTTGCCTCGTAGCACTTTGTACATATTGGCTGAAGTGGTAGATCTAGTAGGCTTCACCGCACATAGGGAACAGGCTCGTCACGAGTAAGATACACGGCCATGTTGTCTTGTTCTCGGGCAAACTACGGACTTATTGGAACATTTGATAGCGATATCCAATTTTGAGTACATGCTTCGCATCGTTGATCCATTCGGCTATCATTCGTGCAAAGAATCATATGATTAGAATACCGAACCGAAGTAGCTTAAGCTTATATGCCTAGAACTACTTACCTATTAGGAAGTTAAAATTCGCTGAATGCGAGTTCCCTTGCGCCGTCAAACTAGAGTTGATTGCTTTCGCCGTTCTGATATTATTGTGAAGGATTATTTCACTGATTTTCTTTTTGGGGGGAGGGGGGCAGTTTAAGGTCTGAAAAGGGGGTTCATTAACGATTAAAGAAGCGCTTACACTGGAAGAATAAGCTCATTCACAAGGTAACCAGCTACAGGCAGAGGGGGAAACAAAGGATACTAAATCACAAACATGACAAACATGGAGTTTAAAGATCCGCGCTCACAGTCACAAGGCTGATTGATTCACGCAGCACTGCAGGACTACAACCTATGAGGTGCAGCAAACATATAAGATGGCTTGGAGAGATGGGCGCTTATTTGCCAGCGGTAGCCACGAGAGACCGAGAGCCAACGCGTTGTTGTTAATCGGCGATCCGCCTATCCATCGCACCCCTTAGCGCAGTGTGGATTGGGGAAAGGTGCAAGAGAAACCCCATTGGATACCTGAATCAACCTTGCAGCATGTGGGAACCTTTTTACGCCCTGAGTGGCTAGATCAAAAGTGGAATGTGTCAAGCTCGTTTCAACGTTCCATTGTCTAATCCCTCAACCAGACATCAACCCCTAGCGTGACTCTCTCTTGATATCAGTTTCTGGGAGACGAACTAGGCGTTACAGCAAGGAAACTTAGAACACAATAGATGAATCACCGCGATGCTTTCTCTCTCCTCCGGCTCATTGAAGAGGTGTTGTACAGAAAGGGATAGCGCAACTCATTGGGCAGACTTATACGGCCCTTCAGGAATCGTTGTGAAATCAGCATTGCTCCGGTCGCCTTATTCTTTGGCTGCATTGCCTACGCGTTCGTGAACCTTCTGTCGGCTGTGGGAGGAAAAACCCCAGTTGCCACCAACGGATCATCAATTCATTGCTGCAAACTGAGAGAATAGTTTTGTTCTGACCATGTGACACTCATGGGAACGGATTGACTAGCTGTGTCGCATCGATCAGCATCAATATATTTGAGCTAAGCGAGCACTTTAGCCCTGTCATTGACAGCGAGTGGTGACCCGAATGGCTAGCGATGACTGTCCAAACTGTTATTGAAGTTGTGTCATGGGTACCCACGGCTGGGGTAGCAATGCTACAGGCATTCTTTCCATTTGGGCTGTGCTATAAGGATGAATCAATCAAGGGCAACATATAAGAAATTTTGGAAGAGGACATACCATGCACATAAGGTAAGAGGGAAGGCGGAGTAAGAAAAAATGTATAAGGAGGAAGCAATGAACGATAGATCAGAAACATCAGATGGTTTAAGGGCTACCCTACCATGAACTCCGTGCGCACCATTCAACTAGAGTAAGGTGCAAGCCCTTCAAAGAGCGTGCTAACTAGGAAGGAAAGCTCATTACCTGGGATTAAATAGTGGAACTTGTACTACACTACGGTGATTGTCGAGACACAATTTGATGGAAAACTCCCAGCACCTTCTCAAAATAACGCATTTCTCAACATCCATCAAAGACCTATTAGCCGGTCTCTGCAAGACGCAATTTGACTTGGTGAAAAAAAAGAGATCAAGGGAGCTCACGTGCTAATTTGAGCCCTTGTCTAAAGCGAGGGATTTTGATACCTAGTACCTACCAGTGGATTCATAAAAATCAAAGGCTCAGTCCTAGAACAGCAAGTAAACTACAAACAAGCAGTCTAATCATAGAAAAACTAGACTCTATCTTTCAAGGTCATCAAAACATTGTGAAAAGATATCACAGAGCAACGATGAAACACTTACTGGAACGCACAGTCGCCCCATACCGGCCAATCCTGAGTCTGGTGATTGGTGAGCCCATCTACAGGGATATGAAGGAGGCCACGGACCATCATCGGCTATGACAGGTTCGCGTAGAGAGCTATTCTACAGT
>ML732408.1:0-43774 GCA_009176345.1 Aspergillus leporis | reverse complement strand
CCCGGTAACACTCATACAACCATCCCCTCCCAGGACAATAGAACGTTTTGCTAGGTGGCAACCGCTTCTATACCCCGCGGCGCTTTGTTATCCTTGGCTGTGGTGCTAATCACAACTCTCTACGCCTGTGGGATCTTAAGACACTTAACGCGATCACCACATATCGCAACACTCGGACTAGTTTAGCCCCTGTCGATCTCTTGTCTGCGCACAAGCATCGTCAGGTTAGATTAGGTGGGGTAAAGTACAGACGAGAACGACAACTCTTCGATTGTCTGATCTTGCCTTGACCTGCAATGCTTCTATAGGAATTTCTAATAGCGCTTCAAGACAAACTCACTTGAAATAAAGACGGACGACATGTCTACTACCGACGACCCTTTCGCCTTCCTTGGCAACGGTAATACCAACGCCATCCCCGAACGAAAACCGACCACAAAGCCTAGATGGAGAGAGAAGCTGTTTTCGAAGGACAAACAAAGTAAGGGTAGCAGTGGTGGCGCGACAGATCAACAGATTGAGTCCTTCCTGGCTCCCTCTCGTTCGAAATCGGTGTCGTATGGATCTTACGGAGCTCACTCAACAGCGGGGGCTTCTCGAGGGCTCCCAACACCTCGTCTGGATGTCTCGCAACGATGGCAATCCTCCTCTCAGGACATCTCAGAGGCCTCACCCATTGCGAAGCCCGCTTCGGCGACCGATAACTATCCGCCGATGAGCTTCCCAAGATCTGTCCCGAAAAAAAGCGCGCGGAAAGGCCTGAAAGTCAAGTTCAGTGAGAAGGCACCTGAGGTGATCGGAGAGGGTGGTGATGAATCGGTAGCACCCACGATGGAGATTTCCAAGTCCCGCAACCACCGACGTAATCAGAGCTCTAGTAAGCCAGGAGAGCTTCCAGATTCCCGTCAACCGACACTTCCCCAGCTTCAGCTTGATACATCGTTTGGAGACCGTTTAGTAACACGGCATCAGCGTACGAACACGCAAGACAAGGTAAATGCGGCAACGACCAAGCCGTTGTTCTTGAAAAGCTCTCAGGATACCGATTTTCTCATGACACTAAATCTGGGCGAGTCCAGTTCCCGCCTATCCTTTCGAGCATCACCCGAATCTAGCTCGTTTGCTCAGCGTGTCCGGGATAGGATGCAAGCCGAAGAAGGCCGTGCTCTGCAACACCATTACCAGGATCCGCAGTCACCGGACAAGGACGATAAGCAAGGACAAGCTCCGGAGCCAGCGGTGCCCGATAGCCCAAGCTCCGAGTACGAAACGCCTCCGATCTCTGATGAGGAGGCCGAAATACCAGTCAATCCTTTTCAAAACCCTGCAAGCCCGCCCTCGCGAGGACCACTTTCCCCGCCTGTTGAGCCCACACTGCCTTCTGGTCTCACACCGGCTGGCAATTTGACGAGCGCGTCACCTCCAAAACAGCCCCCCGCTCCCAAGGATCCTGCCCTGGGTAGCCCAGGTCGCCCGACCAGTAGAGATAATCGGGATGTGTCGCAAAACCCTCAACTGCCCAAGATGTCCTTACGTTCTATCGCCACACAGTTCGGTGAGGCTGCTTTCACGGACCTCAAAACGTACGTGACGCAGCACGAACACCTCATTCGAGACGCTGCAGAGAGCGTGAAACCATTAATGGAGACTTCTCTAACCGAATGGGTGAGGGCTGCAGTATGGTGGTTCTTGCGTGGGAAGAAAATGCTTGAAGTGTATGCTCGATCTCGTCCTTCAAGCTCCGATTCCAGGTCACAAGACACCAATTCTCTGGAAAGCGCGAAACAGGCCGTAGTCGACCTTGGTAAAGCATTGTGGATTTGTGAGAACATTGTCCCGAAGCATAGCGAATTGACTCGTTATGGCGCGATGGGCATCGAGGCCCTCCTGGCAGTAGCGAGCACAACTGGAGATAAACATTTGGCTGACCTCCTCAGCTTACACCAAACAATCCTGAGTCATCTGCGCTCCTTAACCATGTCCATCAAGCGCAACAACATCATCTCTTCGATCAATTCGGAGGGCGGTGCAGAAATTCTGGTGGACACCAGTATGTGGTTGCGCTATCCTTTCTTTGCTCCGGATGTCTCAGCTGTTCTTTCTGGCACTGCCACAAGGTCGATGTTGATTGACAAGTCTGGTCAAGCTCCGACTGTTGCGCAGACAATACCCTTGGGTGACACCAGTCGACAATTCAGCTATGGAAGTATGTTCGTAGACGTTATGGTGAGTTCGAAAGAGGACGACACTCAACAGCAGTTTTCCATGCCGTGCGTCTTGTCCATCATCCGCGACCGTGCGGATTGGTATGTCTTTGCTTCGATCACCAGCCAGAGTGAGTTAGTCAATGTTATGATTCAGTCGGATAAGAAGAAGGGTCCAACCTGGGATGATGTGGAATGGCACGTCCGGTCGCACTCCATGCAAGTGAGACTTCCCCGTGGGTTCGAATTGGATGTTATGTTCCAGGAGGCCGATTTCAAGAATCTGTGGAACATTGTGCAATACACACGTAAGACCGAAGCTAGTCTGCAGCCGGAGGCTGGTGAGACTACGATCTATGAAACCACCTTGAAGGTTTTCCAGTACATGGATCCTGGCGCAAGCAAGGCCTTCCCTGCGGAGCCTATTGAGCGCTGCCGTGTTCGGTTGTTTGAGCGCTCCGTGACTGTGACCGAGGGCACTGGGAGTCGGAGTGTTCACCAAGGCTACCGGATTGTAGTCCTCACGAGCCCCAAGGTCAAGACACTTAGCAACGTGCGCCACGTCATTGGCCATGGTGCACCGATTGTATTTGGCCTGCTTCGAGGCGAAGATGGAGCGCCGGCTCTTATGCTGAAGGTCAGAGAGGATGGCCGGAGTCGGTCCATGCTGATGACGTTCCACGAAGTCAAGGAGCGCAGCACCATGCATTCTCTCCTGCTCGGGATGATGACCAAAGAGGGAGAGATCAAGACCTCCGACATTCCCATCCGTGCTTATTCTATCCAACAGCCCGCTGATCGGTTCAATGGCCTGCCAGAGAAAACCCATTTACAATTTCCGGCTGGTAGCGTATCGGTTATTGATCAGGAGCACGCCTTTGTTGACCACCAGTATGGGCCAACTATCCTATCAGAAAGCCTGCGGGCCGTGGTAACAACGGAATGGGGCTCTGTTACGGATCGTATCAACCTTGGTATGTCGCAAATTATGGCACCGCAAGGCTGCTTGCTAATATGATGATAGGCCCTGGTGAGCTGAAGTTAGGTCTGGATATCAACAACCGTACAGGTCTTACTTTGTATCGGCCTGAGCAAAAGGACCTGACTGTCTCTATTGCCGACAATCTCACTAATCCCGAAATGCCTGACAAGTTAACGGACTTTATGCAGCTTGCCATGACCAGACCAATGGTGCGACGGTTTGACTTTGCGACTGTGAAAGGTACCTCTTCATCCACATTACGCTTGCTTTGGTAAGATTCTGACCATTCTTAGATCTCCACAGGTTTGAGGCAGCTGTCACAGGCTTCAACGTGCTATATGACGGGTATGATTCAATTGATCTCTTACTCTGTACTTGCCGGAACTAATGAAGACAGTATTGCTTCTTCGTTTACGATATCACGGCGCCGAATGGTGGTTCCTATCACTAAGAAGTGGGAAGCGACCCGAGCTCGGATCCAAGTTGTCCAACACGAGAAGGCCATACAATTAATAGCATTTTTGAATGACTTCCATCATGGCAAGTGCATGAATTTTGTGCTCAAAGGCACCGATACTTTCGAGAGCTTCAGCCGCTCGGGGAAATTTGGCCTCAGGCTTGTTGATGCGAAATTTGCGCTACCGAAAACCGGCGACGATCCCATGTCTAGTTTCATCTGCTTGGATATGCCTGATTTCCCCAGCGAACATGATGATATTGCCATGATGTTTGATTCTGAAGCCGGTACGTTGATTCTCATTCGCATGGTCATTAGGTGGCACTAACACATTTGTTCTAGACCGAGCCGGGTTGCAAGCCGCTCTGCCAGGTTCATATCGGGAACCATCTCGGATGAGTTCTCTTCGGCGGTAAACCCACACTCCCCATATTTTCACTGCGTACGCTTGTATCTATCCACCATTGATGATGACTGTATATATGAAATGAATATCACGCAATTGAGGTCCCAGATCAGCCCAGACTACGCTAAGTAGCTGAGTCAACCTGACCTTTCCTTTTCTAGTGGTCAGGTGATCTGGTTGCAGAACCATAACTTTAAGTAACATAGGAATGGCAATACAGTGAGTCAGAAAGCGGGGTAATCACAGGGACAATATCATCCTTTTTAAGTGGGAAGTTAGAGTATCACAAAGTAGTACAATATAGTAACCAGAGTTAAACAAGTATACATAGAGTCAGGTGAGGTGAGAGTATCTATATAAGCAGTGGTGGTAGACGAGATTATCTGATATCCCAAATCGGAAAGGTCAGGTTGACTGAGGTGGGTGTGGACCGGGCCTGCCTGTACGGAGTTGACGACTGACCCGACCGTATCACGTGGCTACCCCTCGGTTCCCCGTGTTCGACACTCAAAAGAAAGACCGGCATTGACCCGCGTGACATGCCGCTTTTCGGGGTTTCTAAGCTCTTGTCCCTCTCAGCAAAACCCCCCCCTTTTGTTGTAGTACAATGGCTCCAATCAATGACGATATTTCCGCCTCGACGCAGGCTCTGCATATCGATGAGGCATTTAATGTGACCACCGATGTAGCTCCTCCCTTGCATGTTGCCACTACATTCCGTTACCCCGACGATCCCGACGAACTAGTGCCGGCAGCAGAGCGTGGTGTATGTCCCGCTATCCCCGAGCCTTTTTATGCTCGCTTTTAGCAAGTCTGACAGGTCGACACTAGGACGACCAAGATAAAACAAAGCACGTCTACTCTCGTCTCAGCTCGCCCAATTCTACACGGTTTGAAGCTATTCTTTCATCCCTTCTTCATGGTCAGGCGATCAGTTACTCTTCTGGTCTGTCAGCTTTACATGCAGCACTTGTCCTACTCAATCCTCGCCGAATCTCGGTGGGAAACGGCTATCATGGATGTCACGGTGTTATTAAACTAGTTAGCCGTCTCACGGGTCTTCAAAAGCTGGACCTCAACTGCCCTGCCGAGCAAATAGAGTCCGGAGATGTCATTCTTCTAGAGACCCCGGTCAACCCCGAAGGTACTGCTTTCAATATCGAACACTACGCCAAGAAAGCACATTCGCGCGGGGCATATCTTATTGTGGACAGCACCTTTGCCCCGCCTGGCCTTCAGGACCCGTTTCAATGGGGCGCCGACTTGGTCATGCATTCTGGTACGAAATACTTCGGCGGACACAGTGATCTTCTCTGTGGTGTGCTCGCTACCAAACGGAGTGACTGGGTCCGGCAACTGTTCGAGGACCGGATGTTCGTGGGTAGCGTAATGGGGAACATGGAGAGCTGGCTGGGTGTGCGCAGCTTGCGAACTCTTGAGGTCCGCGTGCAGCGGCAGAGTCAGAATGCAACCAATCTTGTCTCCTGGTTGCATAATGCGCTGCAGGCGCCGAACCCGGCCCCGGACAGTGAGGAGGGTGTGACTCAGGCTGCTTTGCAGCAGGTCTTCCACGCCAGCCTTCAGAAAGAGGATGAGCCGTGGTTGCTCAAGCAGATGCCGAATGGGTTTGGGCCGGTTTTTACGATCAGCATGAAGACTGAGGACTATGCGCGGAAGCTTCCCAGCAAGCTCGCATTTTTCCAGCATGCTACTAGTCTTGGGGGTGTTGAGACTCTGATTGAATGGCGGACGATGAGTGACACGACGGTCGACCGCCGATTGCTGCGTATTAGCGTCGGGTTGGAGAACTGGGAAGATCTTCGGAGAGATTTGGTGGGGGCTTTCCGGGCGTTGGGTAGTTAGGGTAGATTTACGATATGATATGGGACATATGAATTGATACGTCAATGAAATGATCAATTCTATGACAGTTGTTTTTCTTATCTCCTTGGTATATAAGTCTTGGTATCGCATTGGTGGGATACAATGTATAGCACTTTGATAAGCGATACTACACCCGGCGTGATATATATTTTATGAATTAGGTCTAGTCTCCGTCCATCCCAAACTTCCCCAACTCATCCACTTGACCTTCTCCAATATCAACAAGTCACACACCTCTTTGGAAAACTGCCAAACTCACAAGAAATACACATAAAGATGACTTCCCTCGATTCTCCAACTTTCCACATCCACTACTTCTCAACCGCAACTACCTACACCGGTAAACAGTCCGAATCCTTCCCCGCCCCACTGCCCCTCAACCAACTCTTCGATGTCCTGGAATGCAAGTACCCGGGCATGAAAGAGAAGGTGTTGAGTAGTTGCGGAATCAGCTTGGGAGAGGAGTATGTTGACGTGAATGATTGTGAAGGGGTGGTAATTGAGTCAGGTAATGAGGTTGCTGTTATTCCGCCTGTCAGTTCGGGGTAATCTATCATCTTACCTCTTGTCCTTTCTTTTTGACCCCCGATAAAGAGAGAGAGATGAGGGGATCAATTCTGGTGCAGAATCTCTGAATCGTGAGTTAGTTTACTATAGTGTAGTGGTAGTGGATTTGGCTAATTGGGTTTAGATGCTAAATACATACAATAAACATATATCTGGGTGCTTAACAGAAAACCGAAAAGAAAGTTGAAACAGGGAGCATTAAGGAAGACGTAATCAAAACAGCAAAAAGACAAAGAGAAAAACGCAAAGAAAAAAAAAGCTCAACAATATCCGCCACATTATCATCAGCCCTCAACATCCATTATTCATATCAGCCTTCAGCCCTCCAGCTTCTCCGTGCCACTCGCCTTCTTCTGCTTCCAGAGACAGATACAACAAATGGTGGAGAAAAAGAACATGATACTATCTTTATTGTCAGTACCAACCCACACTCCAATCAAAGAGCATCACACAAAAAGACCAAAACGAGCGAATAAGCAACAAAGCAACAAAAAAAGGAAACCAAAAACTCACCACAAAGCAATACTTAACCCCCAAATACTCTTTGCCTCCAAACAAACCCCCTTACTAGCCCCAATCAAACTCCCATACTGCAGCGCCCCAGCCAAATTTGACAGATAACTGCTCAATTTCGTCGCAAACGCATATGCACTGTCGATTTTATCCGTGACTGCCGCGATCTTCTCGCACTGCAGGTATGAAAGGGGTTTTCCGATGATGACTGCTACCACTATAACGGCGATGAGGACGAGGAAGTCGGCGATTGCGGAGGCGAGGAAAGGGAGGATGTTGTCCAGGAAGAGGATTGTTGTTATTATGCAGTAAATTGCTGCTATACAGGTCTGTTTTTTTTTAAATGTTCTTTTGTTAATTGGGGTTGTTTGCTTGGTTGAACAAGGGTTCCTTGGGTATGGTGCTGGGAATGTATGTGTATATACCACTGTGATTGTCCCGATGAAGATACTCGGGGGAGTGAAGTTGCTGTCGACGATTTCGGCGATGAAGTTGGCTGTTAAGCCGATTATGGCGATGAGACAGCAGGCTTGGATGATTCGGGCGACAAGGAATGTGGCTCCTAGGACTCCGTGCTGGGGCATGATGGATGTTTGATATTGGAATATAGAACGGAAATGATTTTATCTCGATCTGTAATTATTTCTCCCGACGACAAAAGCAGAAGATAAAAGAGCGCGATTATATAAATGCACGATTATGTATCCCGTAAACTTGTATAAGGAGCGTGGACGCAGAACAAATAGATAAAGACCAAAAACATCCGAAAAAGGAATGTCTTTCTTAGCTTGATTAAATTGATGATTATCTTCTCTCAGCTCATATCCAACAAGAATAATCCCTCTTTATATACACCACCAACCCTCAACACTCTTCCCAAAAGCACAAATATAGCACATAGATGATCTAGACCTATTCACCAGGAGAAGCTATCACCCTCATCAACCGCTGACCGTCGATCCCTAGCGCCTATCCACAAATCACATCCCACCATCAGGGTAGTCCAGGCCCTGTCTGACCTCGGAGCTCCATCCTGCACCTTGATATTTTGAGCCTCGACCCGAGCGTCTATCAAGCTGGATCCTGTAGGATAAAGGCTAGAAATAGGAATGGGTTGATGCGAGGCAACGATTGGATCTCGTTGCGTCTGGGGATCCGCTTTGGCGCTTAGATGAAGGGCCGCGGGGAGAGCCTCTGAGCCAATTGGTGGTGGAGCTTATTTGGACTTGAGACGTGAGGGACTTGGTGAGGCTTTGATGGGGGGGTTTTTTATTTTATATTATTTTGGTGGCATATTATGTGTTGTTGTTATTTTGGGGTTGTGGTGGTCTAGATGCCAGATGGGAGGTTGCATATGTGGATTCTGTTGTTTAATTGATTGAAGTGACCTATTGGGGCAGAGGTTATTGATTGCTATATTAAAAGAGTATACTGAGCGTTAACTATTATGGACATTATGTGTGTATATACGGATTATTGGTATGTTCACCCCAGTCTAAACCCACCACTCGTACGCTTCTGAAAGAACATTTCAGGGTCATACTTCTCTCTCGTCTGGCGCGCCTGCTCCGTCGAGCCCAACCGGCCCCAGAAGTCCTGCGCGTAGTTCGCGTCGTTCATGAACAACGGCCTATGAACATCAGGAAGCACGCCTTCCTTGATATACCTTGAGATAATCGTGTCGAACCCATTGAACAGGTTCTTATTCGCAGCATCGATCTTGTCATCGCTCGCCGAGAGACCGTACGAGAAGTCCAATTCAATGATAATGTAGTCTTGATCCGTCGGAAAGTTGTAGAGATCCTGACATGATGTTATTAGCCGCTGTGGCTAGTGTTTGGAAATTACAGGACTTACGCCACCGCGGGCCTTAGCTTTGCTGGTAATTGCTCGAGGCATCGGTTGGAACGCAATGGAACCAAGCATGTTTGGTACGCCGAGGACCGTTTTCGTGACGTTGAACCAATGGTCGTAGTATGTTTGCATCACTTCTGCGCCGACCGTTTTGTTGGGAAGAGGTGTTGTTTCTGTTGCGATGGTGTAGCGTTGGCCCCTAATTCATTAGTACCTTTCTCAACAGGGTTGTTGATTGGTCGCCTTACTTCAGGATGAAGAAGTCGTTGTGTTTGAGCTGTCATCGCATGTTAGTTTAGGGTTTAGTTTGCAAAAACAGGGTACGGACCAAATCGTAGTAGCTATCCCATGTCTTGGTTGTCTCCGTCGGCCCAATGGCTTTGAATCGGTCGAACACACCTTGCGGTGGCTCCGGTCCGTCGTAGAAGAGGAACATGATCCATGTGTTGATTAGAAGCCCGTGCTCGGCTGTTACGATAATGGCGGCTTTGTCGTCCGGGTAGTTCTCGGTGAAGTCCCGGATGGCTTCGAGAACTTCGGGTGTCTTTCCTGGTGGGAAGATGTAGTTTCCTCCCCAGACCTGTCATGATTAGTTACAGCTGACTCTTTAGAAGGTGGGTGATGAACCTTGTGATCTTGTGGAAACGTCTGCAGCTTATAGGATGTGACAATGCCGAAGTTGCTTCCGCCTCCCTTGAGGGATGCAAAGAGGTCTGTTATGCCGTTATCAGCTTTTACCCTGGATTTCATACCCAATCTCTTTTTAATTTTGCTTACCGGTGTTTTCATTCGAGTTAGCATTCACAACAGTGCCATTGGCAAGGACTACCTCGAAATTGACGACGTTATTCGCTGCCCAGCCATACTGGGAGCTCAAGAAGCTCAGCCCACCTTTAATGACAAAGTTAGCCAATGATACAAGTTCGCGAGTAGAAGGGGAAGGCCACATACCACCAAGAATATACCCACCAACACCCACACCCCCAAGACGACCCCCAACCAGAGCCCGGCCAGTTCCGTCTAAACCTTTCTGTGCATCTTCCCAAGAAAGCCCCGGTCCGATAGTCGCAGTCTGGTCCTCAGAATTATAGATGACGTGGTCAAGATTCTTAGTGGAGACGAGGAGCCCGTCTTGGATACTGGCGAAACCGTTGTTGGGCATGTGTCCACCAGATTTGACCGCAAACTGAGTGTCAACATCAAGAAGCTCCTTGACAACTTGAGACATCTCAAGGGCACTTTTAGGAGCAGCGATACATGTTGGGTGGAGATCACCGCACGCGGTAGACCAGTAGTCCGTCAGGACATCATGGTATGCGATTGTGAGCGGCTTCTCGATTGATATTCCTTCTTGTTCGAGCTTGGAGCATATGTCTGCTGCTGCTAAATGTGTGATTGCAGCAAAAGATGCAGCTGTGGCTGCTCGCCATGTTGGGCCTGGCTTCATGGTGGCTAAGATGGTTGATACTAGAGGGAAGGGTACGAGACCAGCAAAGTATCCTGGTCAATGGCTTTATTTATTCTACCATAACAATTTGGAACACATGAAAGGTATATAACGCGATATATGTATCTGCCTGACGGACGGTTTGACCGGAAGCGAAAAGGGGCTATCGAATTAGCGGGGAATAGTATCATTAGGCAAAAGATATCCTTCTTCATCGCCTGACGGCTCCGCAAGTAGACTACCGGAAGCAGTGGGGTCCATCGACGACTGGTACCAGGCTCCTTGGGAGCGAAGGTTCTGGGTTTGGTGTACGGCTCCATTTCCCCGAGACCCAATTTCTCTGTCAGCCTTTGTGGGGCTATCTGTCGTACGGGTCCAAATCCACGATACATATCTGCGATAGGCCTTGGAATGATAAGAAATGACAGGACAGAAGCCTAGACGTCAGGATGCGCGTAGCTACGTCTTTCCCAATCGCAATGTTGTCCTAAATGATCGTCCGTGTCAAATTAGTACTAGATCATAGATAGCGAATGCGCGAAGTGTGCAGTCGATCCAAGCTAAGATCGACACAAAGGTTTCCAACAGACACTCTGTAAGGCATAATCGGGTGCCGTTTGTTCCTTGCAGTGGAGTTGCGGCAGAACCTGTGAGATCGGTAATTGCCCGCATACCCACATCGCCTGCCACAGGCCAGTTATTCGCTCGGTTTCAGTGATTAGGTTAGAAGGATGAGCTCCCCGTCAATACCATTCATCTACTATGAAGCCTGGACAGGGGATCGAAATGGCCATATCTGCGTCGTATGATGGCTAATGCTGTCAGCAGCGAAGAGGGTATAGCTAGGGAGACATCACTAATGGTTAGAATGACCCACAAACAGGAGTTTGAGAAATTTTTAGAAAGAGCATCACGCTAAATGCGTAGCACGACTCAAGCCAGCTAAGCGAGCTGAATGAAAGCAGTCATTCTGCACCATGCGGCATAATGCGGGGGATAGCACGACCGACGTCGAAAACCAGATTGGGATATTGACAGGGCGACGGTTGAGCCCGACTCGGCTGTACTACTCGGGAAACGATGATCAGGTACTAGGTGTGTTGACTACAATGTTCGTCGAGTTTGGTGGATTAATTCCTGAATATGGTGCATATATCTTGTCTGATCGACACGGATCAAAAGTAAGTCGATGCTTGGCAATTACCAAACGAAGCCAGAAAGCCCAAGGATTCGGCTATCATGCATCACATGTGGAAGATGAAGAAAGTTCTGCATCCCAATGGGGCAACCGAGGATAGCGAAGCCGAAGAATCTTGGGCTGTCGATTCCTGTAATTGAACATTGGAGGTGGAGACGCCTGAAAATTAGGTCAGGTATCTTCCATGGCGTACTTTTCAGGGGCCGAATGTATCTACCCTGGATGTGGCAAATTCGCAGTGAATCCTCCCCCCTGATTAGCCTTGAAACGCAGTGGGTATCAGAGAAAATGTGTTTGTCAGAAGATCAAGAGACCGACTCGGAGTTTGTAGGCTACTCCTTCCGAGTCTTTGTAAAGACAATTTTGTATGGCTGAAGCTGAACTATCGACCGGGGTTGTGGATATAAAAGCCGACAAATCAGGTCTCGAGACTTTTTTAGGACAGTCCATTGTCTTGATCAGAAGCATCTTTAACACAGGAGGTATTTCCTCTGCTTTCAAAAAGTACTAAGTTTAAAGTTCTCAGAAGATAGCCTTGAGAAGTAACTCCTTGTATTATGGAAGATACCTGTATAGGTTGTTGAAGTATGAATGTAAAGTTGTATGGAGTAAGATCTGCTAGAAGACGGATAGACCCGGCCCCCGGCCTTGCCGGCTGGCAGACCGCCCTGGCGCGGTGAAAGATATTCTGCCGACCTTATCCAACGGGTTTTGCGGCGCTGAGGAACTGCATTAACACCACTGTTTGCCACGTCTCTCCTGCCTTGATCAAGAGACGGCATTTCAGACACGGGCATTAGAATGCCCCATAATGTCTTCTACTCTCCTAAGAAGTCGAGCATCGCAGGGCGTGGCTGACGCAAGGACATTCAATCGAACCCGTGCAGCGAACTCCATCTGCGGAGTTGTTTCTCGCTTTCGTTCCCTACCTCAACGCAACCGATTCCTATTGCACGACCGCTTTGGATCGAGCAGATATTTCAGTAGTGAATTAAAGGTGTGACTTTTACCTGGAAATATTATAGCCCTAGTCTTTCTAACTAGCTCCAGAGCCCTCCTGCCCACGACCTATTGAGATCTTCTTCCACGTCTATCGATGACATCCGCTTGAAATCTGAGTTTGAGGAGAATAAAGATATCCGGCAATATTTGCGGAAATGGCAGGTTAACCATCCGAACATTCTGGATCCTGTCCGGGGTCCTGGTACTTCGAATACATTGGATGCGTCGGCGCCTTGGGTTGGGAACATGCTCAACGACTACCGGGAAGCGCATGATGCGGGTAGCGACGCTCTGCGAGAGACCGACGAGGATGTCTCAGACTTCGAAAACATTGCTGATGAAGGGGACGGAATTCATGAGTTTCTAGAACCGGGTGACCTCGTGGCATTGTCCTCGTATGATGACCATCTCCCTTTGCTGTTTCAAACCTGCTGACTGTGGCCGGCGACAGTTCCGAAGGTATCCTGAATCTTGCTATCTACGTCCGATCCATTTGTAAGCAACAGCAGTTCTACACTGAGCGAGGGAAATGGCGGATCGCTTTCGCGAAGGATCTCGATTTCGTGATCAAGGGATTCGCCCCCCGCGAACTGGTAACGCCCCTGCTATCACATTTCCCGGATGCCCTTGCACAACTCAGCTTGGAAATGCAATCCGCCATTGAAGGAGGGGTCCCAAGGCCCATTGGTGCTCCTCTTCTGCGGATGGTGAATGAGTTCAATGAACAGGTTCATGGGTTCTACCAGGCGAATGCCTATCGACTGGACAATATACATGAGGTGGTGGCGGACGAGGAAGAGAAACTGGAGTTCAACCTCGAGGAACTGGCCTGCAAGGCACTCGATGTCACAAAGGACCAGCTCAACGATACGATCTTATTTGCAGTCCACCGGGCTGTTCGTCGAAATTCGTTCCTCATCGAGAATGATCGGAGTTCCATCTTCACCGATCACTACTTCGTTCAACCAAGGCGAGTCGCCACTATTCTCGACACGGTCACCACATGGGTGCATGAGCATCAAGAGTATCTCATTCGTACTGTTACGGGGAAAGAAGTGCCTAACCTGAAAGATCATCCTTTGCATGAATTCATCCAAAAAGCACAGCGTCTCATAAGGCTCAGCAGGAAAGTCCGGTCGCCAACAATAATGGCCTGTGTCGGCCCAACAGCGCATCGGTATCAACCTGGACAAGACGGAAAACCCTTGACTTACCGTGAGGTATTGACCGAGAAATTTAGCTATACTGACCGTATGATTATTGAATATCTCCAGCTCTGGTGCATCCCCCCTAGAAGGATGACTTCCGGGGTTCTCCGCTCGGCTGGGTCGCATATCATGCGCGCTACGGGGATGTATACCGCTCTGGACACGAATGCAGGGTCAGCTGGTTTATTCTTACAAGAGCTGGGTGTCGTAGCCCCTTGGGAGAATTTGCGTCTACTGGACCAACATTTATCTCTTCCGGGCCATGGCATCTCCCGCCATTCCGATAGCATGTGGGAGGATGTACAACAGGCCTGTGAAAAGCTAAAATCCCAGGAGCTCACCGACAAAATGGAGAGTATTCGGACAGACTTTGGTGATCTGCCGGTTTATTGTGTAGACGACCCTGGTGCACAAGAAATCGATGATGGTGTCTCTCTGGAGCGTATACCGGGGTCCGATGACACGTTTTGGATTCGTGTCCATGTAGCCAATCCGTCTGCCTTTGTTGACCATGATGAACAAGTGATGAAATATGCGGCCTCCCGCGTTCAGACTCTTTATGCTCCGGAACGTACTTATCCCATGATTCCCAGCGCCTTGACCCAAGAACACTTCAGTTTGGCTCCTGGTCGTCCTACTTTGACATTCAGCGCCAAAATGAATTTACAGGGTGAGATCTTGGATACGAATGTTGTCAATGGCTTAGCCAGGAATGTGATATACATCACGCACGAGAAACTACGTAATTTGTTTGAGCCTGAACCACGGGAGACTTTAGAACCTCTGACGGTAGGGGGAGAGTTCGTGCAGGAAAAGACTCGTGATAATCTACGAGATACCTTATCATCAGAGGATGAAGACACTTTCCACACTCTGAGAAAGCTGATGCTTGCATTCCGCGAGCACCGACGTCGAAATGGCGCAATGGAGTGGCCATCGTCGATGGATACACCTGTTGCAATGACCGCTGGCAACGCGCCATTGAAACCATATAATATGCAAGTGACGGAAGGACGCTATATATTAGGAGATCCGATCATTCAGCTCCGTCCACGGAGTGTTGATCCACATGAAGTACCCGATTTAACGAAACGCAATCTCATCTCCCCCCTGATGAACTTAGCCTGTTACGTTTCTGGCAGGTGGTGTGCTGAACGTAACATCCCGACTGTCTTCGATGGAACCTTTTATCATCCTGAATACCCCAGACTTACTAGCAGCAATATGTCAGAATACGGAGGGCAGACATGGCTGCACTTGGCGGCTCCAAAGGGTATTTCTTCGTCCAGTCCCGCTCACCACGTACCCCTGGGACTTGATACCTACGTGAAGTCAACGAGTCCTTTGCGAAGATACACCGATCTCATGGCCCACTATCAAATTGAGGCTGCATTGCGTTTCGAGCACGAGAATGGTCGCCGTTTTGACGCTGCCACTGATGCATCCGTACTTCCTTTCTCCCGTGAGGATGTGGACAATTTTATTTCGCAGTCCCGCTGGAAACGTAGCCGGTTGAGGGACATTGATTTGGCATCGAAGCAATTCTGGGCGTGCATGCTCTTATTCCGTGCGTTCTATTTTGGCGAATGTTCGCTACCAGAGACTTTTGACTGCCTAGTCCATAAACCATACAATGCTACTGCCCTGGTGGGATCACAATTCGGACAAGGTTACTCAGGTATCATAACATCTTTGGGAGTCCGTTGTCAGATCATTGTTCCACCTGAAGTGCCTGACGTGGATATTCTTAGCGTCGTGGAAGCTAAGATTACTTCGGTGGATCTCTCCCGCATGCTTGTTATCATGGAAGCTACACGCATGGTCAAGCCATTCCAACGGGTAGGGGAATGGCGGTAAGATCTAATACGATTGTGCTACACACACTTGAGGGTATCTGGGTCCTTGGAGTATGGAAAATTTAGGGTAAAGGCGTCCATATCTGTATTATACACCCATGTGCTATATATGTATCATGCCATCTCCTGTCACAAAAGACGGAAAGTAAATAGAAGATACAACTAATGATAAACGCATCTCATGTAAACCACCTATGTTGCGCAGATATTTCATCCCACGGCACTTGCATCCTTAATTACGGCTGTTCAGTCTCGGCCTACTTGGGCAGGCGACAGGCTCGACAATTGACTTGAGTTATCTGCGGGAATAACACTCTGAGTCGACGGTGGAAGAGAACAACTACAAACTATTTGTGAAGGTTGCAAACGATGCCACGTTCCAAGTTATATGGGGCTCATGGTAGGATTAAGCATACTTGTGCATTCCGGACTTAGGGTATACACGTGTCGACCCCCCCCTCTTCCCAGAGACATCTATTCCTTCTTTGCCCTAACTTGATTCTTGCGTGCCCCTGTCAGACGTGGATCACCTTGCTTTCCTGGATGAAGTGTATAAGAGAGGAGGAACTTTCTGGGATACTGGTAGGCACAGTGCAATCATAAAATAAAAGAAGTGAAGCTAATAGACTCCTCTACAACCGACAAATACGGCGCATCCGAGGAAGTGCTGGGAAAATGGTTCGCCGCCAACCCCGACAAGCGCGAGCACATCTTCCTGTCCACAATCAAACACCCGGGTTCAAGATCTGTTCCACCCCTGTGTACTGTCGGGAAGCCATTGAAACCTCACCGAGCCGCCTTGCTCTACCCTAGTTTCCACCGCATAGATAATCTCAGAATTCAAAAAGACTATGGAAGCAATGGTCGAGCTGAAGAAAGCAAGCAAAGTCATACAATTAGGTCTGAGTGAATGCAGTGCTGGATCCCTACGACGTACATACGCATTCACCCTAGTATTGCTGTACAGGTTGAATACAACCTTTTCTGTCGCGTGATTGAGTCACCGCAGATTCGGTACTTTATGTACACTGACGGCCGGCCCTTTCTCATCGTTTCAACCTACTTTAGCATCTATCTAGAATGGCTCCTCCGAACTCTCTATCGACTTTCTACTGGGAGAATATTGTATACCCCACGCAAGGTTTTCAAAGGCTTTTATTGAGTAATATGGCAAACAGTCGAGAAGTGAGGAAGGAAACTACAACTGAAAACGAAGAGACAATTCAGCTGGCCTGTTCAGCAGATCTGATCATCTCTCGTACAGTGTCGACTAGTTCCTGGACGGTTTGTTTGCCTCGGGGAAGAATGTGTCCTCCGTGGTCAAAGATTTCTGCCTGGTCTGGGTCACAGACGTTATACAGAGTCATCGAGCCATCGATGTACGGATCCTCAGCACCGACAACATGACATGTCGGGATCTTAATAACCTCCCCAACTTCGCCGGCTAGCACCACACGGTGAGTCGTTGGGTCGACGGGTGGCCATCCTTCGATAAATATAGCTATCGGATGTGAGGGGCTCGCCCGTGTTCCTTTTGCCTCCATGTCTCTTCTAGTACGTGCGAAGCCGCTATTTCAGCACCTTCAGAGTATCTGATCACGCCGTTGATATCTCCCTCACTGTCTAATATATGGACAAGGCGGTCCATAAAGGGGAACAATGTCGGAAAAGGTTGGCTGACCGGCCACCTTGAGTGCGAGCCTCAATGTCTCTTCAGGAGTGTCAAGCTTGGGGAAGTTGCGCATGTTACTCTTGATTGAACTAACGTCGTCTGGTTTAAGGAAAGCATAATGAGGCTGGGGCCCGAAGAAGCCCTCGAACTCCGCTGAAGGTGTGACTGGAACGGTGCCTTGGGTGAAGACAAAGCTCGTGGCTCCATTGGAAGCGAGACAATCGCAAATTGGTTCTGGAAAAGGCAAGGAAGGTCAGATTGAGAGAAGAAAATTTGGGCTGGTAACTTCTTTAGATACATGTTCTTACTCAACTGTGCCTGGAAGGTCTAAGTTCGGGTTTCGCATCAGCAATGTGGCTTTGAATGAGTATCGCTCCTTTGCGCTCAGCTCACCTTAGCAGTACAATAGGCACCTGGCAAGCATAGAAACTTCATGGCGACACGATAGAGCCTGAGACTTGACAACTCAGCCCCCCTGGTGGCTGCGTGATGAAGTGACCGATATCGGGATGTTCAAGCTCCGGAAGACTGAGCACCTCTGGCGAGATAAACAAGAGAGATATAACCCCTGGAATGCTATTTGTTTTGCATCAGGCCATACGCAAGTACGTGCAGTAGTTTGTTTGCTTCCATGATATCCTGCTCGGAGATGTTTCAGCGTGATATATGATGTCTCAGCGTGCTATATGATGTCTTAGAGCATGCATGCATTCTACAAGGATATGTGAGAAAAAAGGTTACTAGTTTGCCCTAATGGCTTCTTTGCCTCAAGTTGGACAGCAACGTGTATGAAACCTGGCAGTCTTCTTGATATTAATCCTTCGTGTTGTTCTAAGTGTACAATTGTTTGCTTCTTCACTTTTCTTTTTCTGCTTTACCGCTTTGTGAGTTGAGGTAGGCATCCCGAATAATTTCATTTCTGATTTTTTTTCTCCTCCCCTCTTCTCTTTTGAAACCTATAGCATGCATATGCGGACACAGGCACTTATTGCATACAACTCTGACCTGGAACCAGTTAGTACCACAATGCAGCTGATAACCCCAGCCAACGGAGATGCACCAAGCAATGGCAATGGGAAAACTACCATAGCTGAACTACCAGCGCATCTGGCAATCATTGGTATGGTATGTCTTGTCGGCTCCCTGGTGAAGTGACGACACCTGAAGAACTCTGGGATTTATGCTCGCGGGGTCGTAGTGCCTGATCTGAAGTCCCTGAGAGCAGGTTCAATGCTTCAGCCTTCTATCACCCCAATACGGACCGTCCTGGATCGTTTAATGTAAAGGGCGGACATTTCCTGGAGGAAGATGTTGGGCTATTCGATGCGCCGTTCTTTCATCTGACGCTTCAGGAAGCCCGCTCCCTGGATCCTCAACAGCGGATGATGCTTGAATGTGTTTATGAAGCGCTTGAGAACGCAGGACTAGCAACTCACTCTATAGCAAGGGACAAAATCGGCGTGTTTACTGGGCTTCGTTTCCGGATTACGAACTGAACAATATGAAAGATGTTGAGGCGGTCCCTATGTATGCAGCCACTGGAAGTGCAATGTCATTGCAGGCAAGCAGAATCTCCTACTTTTTCGACTACCAAGGGCCTACTATCACAATCAATACCGCGTGTTTTTCTAGTCTCACCACCGTGCATATGGCATGCCAAAGCCTTAGACCAGGGGAGTGTTCGACCGCAATTGTGGCCGGGGCTCACCTAAACTTCCGCTGCTGGTAGGGTCGGTCAAGTCCAACATCAGACACACAGAAGGTGCTAGCGGGTGATTTCAATCATAAAAACAGCATTAATGCTGGAACGAGGATTTGTCTTGCCCAACTGTAACTTTGACAAGGCAAACGAGGAGATGCCTTTGGACCGAAGGAATATGAAGGTAAGCCAAATGAGATCGTGGTTTTTCTTCTAACTGTGAAATACTCATGTGCTGATTTATATCTAAGGGGCCTAAGAAACTTGTTCCTTGGCCTAGAGGGAAGACTTATGCCAGCGAGAATAATTTTGAATTTGGTGGATCAAACGCATACATTATCCTGAGAGCTGGATCTAGAGGCCAAGGTGATGGTAACTTTAAAAACTGATGGTATGACGCGCAGTCTGTTTGTTCTGTCAGGGCACGACAAACGAGCCGTTATCCAACGTGCTAAAGATCTGGAGGCATATCTGGTTCGCAACCCGCCCGTGTTCGATTGCAATTTGCTTGAGAATTTAGCATACAATTGGACAAAAGCGGGACTTTTTACCCTGGAGGCTGGCTATCTCTGCTTCCGCTCACAAGGAACGGGAGCTATTCTTTTCCAACCTACCGGAACCGTACCGGGCATTGCAAGACCCAATAGTTGCATTCGTGTTCACTGGACAGGGCGCACAATGGCATGGGATGGGACGAGCGCTATTGAAATCATATCCAGTATTCCGACGGGCATTAGAGGCCGTGGACAAATATCTCGTTAGGTTTGGAGCGAACTTCTCTATCAAAGGTATGTCTGTTACAATCAGCCGAATGTCGACAGGTTCTAACCGTGATCATGTAGATGAGATCCTCTCCAGCGATCCTTGCAAGAGCACCTTATCAGCTGCCTCCATGAGCCAGCCGGCATGTACAGCAGTACAGCTTGGCCTGGCAGACCTCCTTTGTTCATGGCATATTACACCCTGTGTGGACATTCAAGTGGCGAAATAGCAGCGGCATATGCAGCTCGAATTTTGACCTTGGAAGAGTGTGTGCGGATTGCCTATGCCCGAGGCCTCGCTGCAAAAACCTTGTCCGACAGCACGAAAATCCGGGGGGCAATGCTGGCTGTTGGAGCGAGCGTCGAGGAAGTACAGTCATGCATACACTCGCTGAGGAATGGCCGTGCTGTTATCGCATGTGTGAATCGTAGATTGAGCGTGACCCTTTCCGGGGACGAAAAGGCTATTGCCGAGCTTCAGTCTACTCTTGACGAAAGGGGATTTTTGACTCGCAGACTAAAGGTGGATGTTGCCTATCATTCCCATCACATGCAATTGGTCTTGCAGCAATATAGAAGCCTGATTGGAGAAATTTCACCGCAAACGTCGCATGTACCGTTTTATTCAGCGGTCCATGGTCGCGCAATGCTAGCCGATGAGCTCCATGTCGACTACTGGGTTGATAACCTTATTTTGCGGGTCGAATTTGTGCAGGCCCTAAAGGGTCTCCTGATAGATAATACGAAGGTAACAACGCTTGTCGAGATAGGGCCGCACTGCGCGCTGCAGACACCCCTGAATGATATCACTCGACAGCAGGTTCCAAGCAGGAACATTGAATACTTACCAAATCTGAAGCGCAAAGTCGATGCTATGGAGGCACTTCAACAGTTGGCCATCTCGTTGTTACTTCGGGGCTTCCCACTCAACCTGGAATCTATCAACTTCCCAGTCATGGCGCACACGAAGCGTCGACCAGTATTGTTAACCAATCTGCGCAAATAGCCCTGGAACCATTCTGAGCGTTATTGGCATTCATGTAGGTTGACAAGTAATCTATACCATCGGGAAATTTGCTCGCAATGATATACTTGGGTCTCTTTGTATGAAGAACATCGACTTCGAACCGAGATGGAGGAACATTATTCAGGTGGACGATCATCCATGGATCCGCCAGCACAAGGTGCACGGAAACAATGTGTATCCAATGACAAGGTTCCTGGTCATGGCGATGGAAGCCATAGTCCAGCAATCGGCCATGCACAACATTTCCATTGGAAAGATTGACCTAGACGTTGCTATCACATGCATGCTTGCTATTTCAGATGGTTCGACCATAGAAACCATGCTGACTCTAAGGCCAGGTAGAAACGAGACACCTGAAAAATCTACTGATGACTGGCACGAATTTAGGATATTCTCCTGGAGTGAAGGTCGAGGATGGGACCAGCATTGCCACGGGTTCATCAAGGCCCAGGAGAACAAAGAGGTAAACCCAGTGGGTGGTTACTTACGGCAGGTAGCATATACTACCCAAACCGCGCAGCAGATATCTGAGATACGCAATGCCTGTACTGTGAATGTGGATGTAGAAATGCTCTATAGCAACATCCTCACTAGTGGAGTTGATTATGGCCCCGTCTTCCGTGGGCTGACGAAGATTGCCATCAACAACGACCATCAAGCAATGGCTAAGATCCACGTACCCAACACCAAGGTCTACATACCATATGAATATGAAACCAAGTGCACGATACACCCCGCTACTCTTGATATGTGCTGCCAAACGGAATGGGTTCTTCGTGGGCACACTAAATCAGGGTCAAATGTGACCTTTATGCCCTCGCGGGTCAAGAACATATCTATATCGCTATGCAGGCTGGCACCCCTCTCCACGTTTTAGCACATCAGCCCCCCATCCTATCTGCTGGCCAGCCTCAGTCCACTCGCGTCCTCGTCACTGTACCCGATGACCCCAGAAATGCGGCAATAGGAGTCGACGGAATAGTTCTTATCCCTGTGCCCAACGACACCGATAGACCCTGTATTGGAGAGTCAAACGCACTCACCTACAAAGTACACTGGGAGCCGTGCTTGGATCTTCTATCTAACGATAACTACAAACAAATTCTTCGTCCAAGCTTGGAAAATGTCCATATGGCTGAAAGGCAGCAGCAGATCAATTGGGTTGCAGAGTATTACCTGCGGAATACATTGAGCTGTATCACGAAGCAGGAAGTGGACATCCTCAAGGAATACCGACAGAAGTTTCATCACTGGATCCAAAGTACGATCGATAATACAGTCTCAGTTGAGAGTGTGCCGGAGCAAATCATCGATCGGGTTCGAACGATGAGCGCTGCTGGGAATTTAACCTGCAAAATTGGCGAGCTCCTCCCAGGGATACTTCGAGGTGACGTCGATGCGCTGGCACCTATGATTGAAGATGATCTGCTCGGCCGGTATTACCAAGACATTGATGGTTTACGCGTAAGTTACGACCAGGCATCAGTGTGTATCAATCAGATAGCGCACCAAAGCCCTCAACTGAATATATTATCGAGATTGGCGCTGCAACTGGAGGTGCTACACTCCCGATCTTGAGACGCCTAGGCGGGCGTATTTCTGGGACAACGCCCCGATTCGCTTACTACACCTGCACTGATATCTCCCCAGCCTTTCTTGAGAAGGCGAAGGTCAAGTTCGAATCTTGGGGCGAGCAAATGACATACAAGACTCTTGATATAACATCCGATCCGGCCAGCCAGGGCTACCAGCCGCACTCGTACGACCTGGTAGTTGCATGTAATGTGCTGCATGCAACACCCGAGATTATGCAAACCATGGCAAATGTGCGAATACTCTTAAAGTCTGGAGGAAGGTTACTGCTCATTGAAGAGACTACCGGTCAGCCTAGGCACTTCCCGTTCACCGCTCTACCCGGCTGGTGGCTAAGTCAAGATGCAACACGCATGGATGGCCCACTTCTTGACGTAGCAGGATGGAACGATGTTATGAAGGCCAGAGGCTTCTCTGGAGTCGACCTCAAACTCTACGACTTTCCGGACGCACCTACTCGGTGCGGCTGCCTCATGCTCTCCACGGCCAATGCCACGCAGATGTTAGAAGGACAGACGGAAGTGGTTATCGTGGATGATGATATACATGATGGGCCAAACCTCTCGGAAAGGCTAGTGAAGGGAATACAAGACCTGATTGGCGTTTCGCCCACCACTACAGCATTGAGTGAGGCAAACGTAGCGGGGAAATGGTGTAATTTTCCTTGCTGGCATGAACCAGCCCATTCTGGCGCAGTTAGAGAAGGGCTTGTTCGAGACCATACAAAAATTTATTGCTAGTGCAAGGGGCATACTATGGGTTATCGGCCATACCAAGACCGACTCACGGTCTCTGGGTGGCAACATGGCCGTTGGACTAGCTCGCACTGTAAAGTCCGAGACTGGTATGCCCTTCGCGACTTTGGACCTGGGCGAACGGGAAAGTATGTCCGATGTAGAAGCTACAAAGCATATTCAGAACGTGTTCAGCGAGGTGTTCTATCGAAAGTCTCAGCTCATGCAAGAGGACCTGGAGTTCACCGTCCGTCATGGGTATGTCTGCGTCCCTCGACTGGTCGACAATGATGCGGTCAACCTGAGTATCCTACATGATAAGCAGACCGCACCTTCACAATTGCAGATATTGCAATAATCAGGCAGACCGCTGCGTCTAACCGCGGGATAAAGTAGGATGCTTGATGAGTTGTATTTCACGGACGACGCTTCCAGCGATCGGCCGCTGACTGAAGGATTTATCGAAATACAGACTCGCTGTGTGGGGTTAAACTTCAGGGATGTCCTAATAGCAATGGGCCAGCTGCATGGAGATTTACTGGGTCAAGGGTGTAGTGGAGTTATAACACGGGTGGGGGCAGGCGTCACTGAATTCCAAGTGGGACATCGTGTATGCGCTATGTCGCCTGGATCGCTTTCTAACTACACACGTTGTCCGGCAGTTTGTGCGTGGACAATTCCGGAAAGCATGTCTTTCGAAATCGCTGCATCTATTCCTGCCGTCTTCTGCACAGCACTTTACTCTCTCGTGGACCTCGCAAAGCTGTGTCAGGGCGAAAGCGTCCTCATTCATGCCGCTACAAGTAGAGCTAGACAGGCAGCCATCATCGTAGCCCAGTCTATCAGAGCGAAGGTCTTTGTGACGGTTGGCAGTGAGGAGAAAAGAGATTTCTAATGGAAACGTACCAGCTTGCAGAAGAACAAATCTTCTATAGTCGCGATACTTCGTTTGCCATAGGAATTCAGCAAGCGACTGGCGGGTGGGGAGTCGATGTTGCTCTCAACTCATTATCTGGTGACGCGTTGCAGACTACGTTGGCGTGTGTTGCACCATTTGGCAGGTTTGTTGAGCTAGGAAAGAGAGATATTGTGCAGAATTCCCGGCTGGAAATGGGTCCGTTCGACAAAAACATATCTTTTACTTCTGTGGACCTTGGCCTAGTGAGGGAGAAGCGACCGGTTCTTCTTAGGCGACTGCTACAGGACTCCCTTGATCTTTTTGTCCACACTAAGGCTCAGGATAAGTGGTCTGTCACTCCTCTTCCCGTTTCGGAATTAGAGACGGGATTTCGTGCTTTGCAAGAAGGACAGGTTATTGGGAAGATAGCTGTCCGGATGATGGGTGGTGGAGATGATGCAATGGTTAAGGTGAGATTTCTTCGAGCACATTCTCGTGGTACACAATGCGAAGAGTTGCTAATGAGAGGCTCAAAATCATAGGTGTACCCGGCACGGAAACCAGGGAATATTTTGAAGTCAGACGCGTCATATATTATAATCGGCGGTACAGGAGGAATTGGCCTCGATCTTGCTAGCTGGTTCTTACAGCAAGGAGCTAAGCACCTCATTCTTATTTCACAAAATGGAGTGAAGAATGGAAAGGCTCTCCAGACCGTTCAAGAAATTACAAACAACGGCGCGAGAGTGGAAGTGTGCTGGTGCGACATTTCCGACATGAAAGATATGGAGAAACAACTAGTTTCTGTTCTCCAACGTCCTGACGTGCTACCTCAGCGATGGTCAGCGACGACAGGAAATATCCAGACAGCTTGGCACAGACTTGCGACATATGTATTCCACAACTGGCACAGGTACGTGGTACATAACGAAGAGATTCTGGTAAACAATGCCTCTAATGAGCGGGGTTTCCCCTGTATGAGTTAGCTGGGTTCTTACAAGGCTGGGAATACGAAGCGTTTTCCTATCTGTATTCCTCATATTTGCAATCTTCCAATCAAAAAACGCGACCAGTATATCTGCCTTTTCCACCTCAATATTGTTATACTTCGCGGGATATGCAAGCGCCGTCGGTCATAGGGAACAACGCGTTCTGCAGCAAGGGGAGCCGGCTTGGGGGGCATTTTAGCAATATGACGATAATAATCACACGAACAGCTTCAAATTGACCAAATTAGGAAGTGAAATGACAATATTTGGTAGAGGTATGGTGATTTGAGACTTTTTGACCAAAATGCACGCTTTTTTTGGCGTTCGGGTGCCAAGAACTAAAGACATTTTTGCATACGCTAAATACTAAGTGAGGATGCTTTTATTGTTTGGCAGCTTTTTCTTTAGTATACCTTAGGTTCTACGTAGAGTACGCAAAAGCATAATAAAGCTTTTTGATATATAAAGAGACCAAAAGAAACACTTCCAATAAGCTTGAGACACATTTCCTCACATCGAAACTGGCACTTCATAAGACAACTTAGTCACGCCCTTCTGTCTGGCAATCTTCCGTATGGTAATGGGTCCCGTCAACCCCGTATGTGCTACATGCGTCCCACCACAGGGATTTGCATCAATATTCCCAATCTCGGCTATCCGCACCAGACCATTCTTTCCCAGCTGCAGCCCTTCCACCATGTTCAATGAGGCTTTCTGAACCTGGCTTTCCTCCCACCATGAAGTCATAATAGGAAGCTTCATCTGTATCAATTCATTCACCTTTTCCTCAATGACCGGTTTGTGCTCATTATAAAGCAAGCCCTCGAACTCCATACAGGCCTGACCCGGCATATGATTAGCCTTAACCTTCTTCCGTTCACCGAGCACAGAGGAAAGGAGTCGCATAGCCAATCCAATAATATGTCCCGCGGTATGAAGTCGTGAGTGGTAGTCCCGTTTTACGAAGTCAATATTCTGCGAAACTAACTGGCCCTCGGCGAAACTGGGGTGAGCATCGCCCGCGGTGAACTCCCCCATATGAAGGACGGTTCCGTCAGGGGTTTTCCGGACCAGCAGAACTTTGAAAGCGAAGGCATTATCCGTATCTGAATGGTCTGCGAGGGTGATCAATCCAGTATCGCTGGGCTGACCCCCGCCTTGTGGGTAAAACACCGTTTGGCGGGTGGTAACGGCAAAGCTTTCCGAAGCGAGAGTCTTGGCGAGATTTTGTTCATGTTCTGCTAGCTGCGACACTGGTCGACAGGAGAGGACTGTCGTGGACAGTTCTTGCAGGGAAGCGTCGTCAAGATAGAGCAGCTCTGTCTGGTCCTGTTTGAGTCATGTCAGTTGATAGTATGCCTAAAGTGAAGAGTTCACCATGATTCATACCATATTGAAATATATGTGATCTGTTGAACGGTGGTGGAGCACATCAGGGGATGGTATTTGAGTTATAGTTAATTGTCTTGTACTTGGTGTTAGTATCCTGGTCGTTTTTGTCTCTCCAGGTTTCCTTTCAGTTCTAAGAGGATGTTCTCGCACCCGCGCACCCCTTTTGGACAAGAAAAGTGGATCAATCCGTATCCATCGGTCTGATGAGAATTATTTAGATAGCGGGAAGGAATCGGAGACGGCCATACTTCGTAATTTGGCCAATCAGAACGGATACTGTGGCAATTTGGCGTAGGGAAATTACTCCAGTAACTGGGGTCTTGAACTCAAGGCATATTCAGATGGGGGTATGTCATATAGAACACATATAGGGAATGCTAAACGATATCATAACAACCACTATAAAGAGGACAGATACGAGATTGGGGCATCCCCTTCAGAAGCTCTTTGAGTTGTCTGCATTCAAACTAAGTGATAGGTGTCGCTATACGAGATGAGATGATCACGCTGTGCTGTCAGACCTGGAAAGTTCGAAAACAGCCAACAGGGCCGCCCAAAAGCCCTCAATGCAGTATCTGCGGGTGGCCGGCTGTTCATTTTGCCTGAATATTTCAAGGTTTCAGTCCCCACGTCGCAAACACCACACTCCTATCTAGCAGTACCGACGAGAAGTGTAGTACTCATTTGCATTCTACGATCTATCGCATAGGCACTGGATGCGAAAATATATCTGGTGAACCAAAATACCCTTGAAAGATGCTTAAAGTCTGGCAAAGGCTACAAGTCGTCTGAAGTTCCATTATCAGGTGTATTTGTTTGACATCAGCATTCTGTGTGCAATATTCCTATGAGTCAGAGACCCTCTCCGGTTGCTACACTTTTACTGTAGTCGATCTAACTAGGTTACGGCCGCATTGGCACAGGGATTTACTATGACTTGCTCTTCCCTGAGCTTGACAATGCGGTCGCGCGCCTTGGGTGTCCGCCTTGAGCTAACCTTCTGCTTAAAATGCAAAAGCTAAGACACTGTAATGAGGATTGCCGGGCTTGGTTCTAGAAGGACGCAGTATATGATGCAGCATCTGGTAGCCATCATGAGTGCTATAGTATGGCTATTGGCCAAATCACTCGTGCTATGAAGGGAGGCCAGAAAATTCTCAAGCCCTTTGCCCACTTAGCAATACTAGAGCTAGTGAACAAGCTACGTAATTTCTTTTACAAGGTGGTTCCAAAGCTGTGGGCGAATGGCATCCGTAGGTCTAGGACTAGTGGAATATTAGAATAAAATATAATCCTAGTAGTAAAACAACTATTGAAGTATTAAAATAATTTTACAAAGTGCGCATGATGCTTTTATCTAGGCTCAAGCATTTACATTTTCTGAGAATTTTGGGTTAAGAAAAGGATACTCAGAAAGGGATATTAATTCGTGAAACACCACCCCTACATGGAAGATATGTGTTGTGACCTTTTTGATCAGTAGTAGTAACCGCTTTCAGGCATCCATCTTTGACCCTGTGTACCGGACTAGAAAAACTGCGACTGTCTGCCCTAACAGGTGCTAACTGGCCGTCTTGCTCTTCTCAAGAGCCCGCATGTCTCTCGCCACTCCTCTTTACAGGTGCTTGTTCTCTTCTGGCGTTGCAAGATATATGATCCACCGCTGCACACCCCAGCTATCGCTCTCTGCTTGCGTAGGAGAAACATGAAAGACCCGTATGTGGTCATGATGATAGCATCGTAAAAGGTAAGATAATTCTCCATACTGTACTGCAAATTCCATTCTAGGCTCAATTCAATCATTGCGGAAAATAACGTACCTTCATCCCCCACCTCTGGTGATGGATCCCTTGGTAAATGCCGTTCGGACCGATCTGACGTCCGAGGGCCACAAAGTGACTCCATGGAAGCTGGTACCCGGAATGGTTGTCGACCATTCTGACGGTGCCGTGCTTAATCGCTTACTGACAGAGAGATCTCCTCCATATTTGCCTGAGCTTTTTCCTTCAGGGTTATCGCCAGAGAAGCGACGCTACCTTCTGCTACCACAGGCCGCATGACCCCGATGTCAAAAGTCTTCGCTATCCACTAGCGATGAAGCCTTCTACACGGTTGGACGTCAATTTTATTATCACATAGCACGCGACCATGGGCGGGGGAGTAAAAATCCTTCTTGAGCTGGGGGGTGGTTTTCAGTGAGCAATGAATGGAGATTCTCAAAAAGGTGTGCAGCCATGTAACGAATAGTGCAAAGTGATGGGACTGCCCTGCGCAGGCTGACAGTTAATGATTCATTCTATTATTCATTGTCTTAGCTGGTAAAAACAAGCAGATAGTAATACAGGGCTGTGGACATGCTCCTGTAGGAGGAAATGAAAATAGACTATTTCTATAGTCTAAAGATGGTAGGCGTATTTCTCAACTTATAGCAGGGCCGACTTCTATCTATCATTCTTTCCAAAATATGACACCAAACAGAATTGTCGTCACGGCCGTGGTCCGATGTCGGGCAAGCAAGGGGATTCTCATAACAAGGCCCAGCGGAGTAAATCAACTTCTGAAGTATCGCGGTGTACGCCATAGCAAGTGTAAGAAATAGAAATTCCACAACAATACGGGCCATGGGACCAAACCAGATTCGACGTCGGGTCAGAAATGGGTACAGGCGACCACTGCGACGCGTTCAATATCAGTTTCGTTTGTCATGACGGACATCTGTGCCTTTTGAAATTTACTTTTCTTTCTCTCTTTTTGAGTAATGCCATGTGGATAGCGAAAGAATAGGACTTCGTCATTACTTTTATAGAGGCTAAGGGCTTGGTCCGAGCAGGAGCGGAATACGGAATAACACGAAAGAATCCATTCCGGTCCGAGTTGACTAGGTAAGCGGACTCGGCAATTATAACGGGATTACTGAGGAATGCGTGACTCTTGGTTTGATTGGTTCCTAATAGATCATGTAACTTTGAACCAACTTCTTCCCTGCTTCCGCTTGATCAGCGATTTAAACCGATATGATACACTGACCATGGAAACTACCTCAAACAGTCCATTGTGAGCTATGCTACGGAAGAACGGCAAGCTGGTTTCCTGTGAGCCATGCCGAGCTCCAAAATCCGGTGTGATCATCGAAGACCCACTTGTAGAAGACGCGACGTTAGGGGCCTCAGCTCCAATGTAGTGATTGCATTTCTATACACCAACCATAAAGGCAGCGGAGCTGGGACAGACAAATGGTCCCAGTGCTACTATCATCCTGCACCTTTGACTTGGACACGGAAGAAGCCACCACTGCCATGGAGCGAGCCGTTAGCACCTTCGCCCACCGATGACAATTCTCCCACGCTCCGTAATTGCACCACTGCGCGAGTTTCGTCTCAGATAGCTACTGCTCCAATATCACAGGCTACTTATTTGGGACTAACCAGCTTCTTGGCATCCTTCCACGATAACCCATGCGATCTGAACCTCTTGACCGCGAGGTCTCCCAACGCATCAGTCTTGCGGAAGACATGGAGCCCAGACTACACTCATCGGCTGACCCAGCTTCTACAGCCTCTCAAGCTCTTTGAAGATTTCATCAGAAATTGTTATCAGCACAGTCCCTTAACTGTCATCCCCGCCCCTCTTATCTTCAACCCTTAAGGCTAACTCGAAGCCATTGGGATCATGAAGGCTGGCCTGAAGAAGATCTGGTAGCCAAGATCACGCAGAACACGACCAGCCGAGCAGCGCAGGTGGAATCGAATATGACTGCGGAAGGTTTCTCTGGTCTGTTCGCGGGAACTAATCTCCGGTGGGAGTTTGTCGGCATTATATTTGCTCTTGCTGGATTGAGTGCACATGTGTTTTCCTCTGATTCGTCTCAATTATCCTTCAACAACAAGAAAGACTCCGCTGGATCCGGATCTTTTTGCCATGGAGATGGCAGAAGCAAGCCATGCGTGTATTGGGATTTGCAAGAAGTACGACAATGTGAACGATCTAGTGATCTGGCTACACTATGAGTACGTTGTGCTGGCGTCGACTACCCTGGGAGAGAGAAGTAATATTTAGATTTTAATGTATAGATACCTTTGGAAGGGCAAGCTGACCTCTCACAGGCCATAATATATATGCGCACTTTGGGGAGCTAGTCTCTTCTATCCATGCCATGGGTCTACAGCGTCAGCAGTCGAGCAGGTCGCCAGTTCCATTCTTTCTCTCAGAAGCTCGCAAAAGAGTGTTTGCGGCATCGTATCGCACCGATAAAAATTTGGCCACTTTTCTCGGCAGGTCCCCTCGACTTCCATGCTATTACTGCAACGTCGATCTACCCTTGGACATTGATCACGAGAGTCTGACCCTTAGTCAGGGTACCCTCGCCGGGGTCGACCGGGAGCTGGGATCAGACGGATGGAATATTGTTGGGACAACCTCTAGTATCAAGCTTCGTCCTGCGACAGTGATCGGATTGCAATAACTAGTAGCAGTGTTACGACAACAGGTCATGGGCCTATGCCCCAGGCGGCGCTCGGAGACCATTAGAGAGGAACTTCAGTACGTAGCAAAGCTCAGAGAGTGTTCCAAAAAAGGGCAACTGCTAACCAGCTTGCAGGACTACATATCAGGAGTGTAAAAGCCTGTGGTACAAAGACCCCAGTCAGTTTCATTATAACAGGCAAACCTAGAATTCTGTAAGCCCACACTTATCTATTATCAGTCTCATCATTCATCTGGAATTCCTCCACACAGTGTTTCAGGTAGAGCGTATCCGGTGCCGTGAAATACCTGAGACCATAACAGATCTTCTTGACTCAGCGATGCAGATTATTTCTGCAGTCACTGATTACTTGAAGCTGCTTGAACAGGAAGTCAACATTCGGAAGCAGTATATCTGGATCGTACGTCGCCCGCCCCTCCAGTTGGTACCCTCCTTGTCTAACCCATATCCCCCTAGTTTCTTTTTCATGTACTGCCGGTAGCGGGTGTCGTTGCGACGAGCTGCATCGCTGCACCCTGTCCAAGGTACCACTATCATGCTCTACATCTCGCTCCAAGGTTACCCGTGACCTAAGCCTGCTGGTCTCCTGGTTTGAGGGTGCAAGCCTGCCCACCAGTGATACACATCAGGCATGTGTAGAGGTTACCTAGACCATGACGAGACTTTTGGATGAGGCGCTTGACTACCCATCGGATGAGCAAATGACGAATAGATCGCTAGCCGAACCTAATGTTGTCATTGGGTAGAAGAGCTTCCCCATGCGTCCACCATTCCCATGGATAACGATCCCAATACCGATGAGGCCTTACCGAGCGTCGCTGGCCTTGGCACAGGGGAGGACTTTCTAGCCTGGCTCGATAATTTGGGACTAGATGCCACGGCTCATGAGCTCCTATGTCAATAAGCACGCGTGGACCTTCACGCTTCTTATTACGCGGTCCCAGATCGTACCATCCTGTCTGGGTGAATGGCATTTGTAGGTCACAATCCCGGATCGATCAAACGGCCGACCACTTTTGTATGTGAACTCCTCTACGCATAGTAGCAAACCTTAGAACGGAAGGGTGTACCAAAGAGAACATCTACTCAATCTAGTTTATAATTCATATTTGTTGACCTCCAGCAGCCCAGGTATCAGGCCAGGAATAGGGGTTAGGACCGAGGTTGTGGGTAGGCGGCGGGATTTATTCGCTCCGCACGGATAGGATATGTGCCTTAGTATCCTATATTAACAACCTCCGCCCTCAGGCGAACGCGAGCCTTTACCACGTCATCGAAAAGATTATGGCTCAGACAGTTCCACTTTGGAATACAACACTGACCTGCGTGAACAGCAGATATATCAGAATAAAATAGGAAGACGTGGAATACTTAGCCACATTGAGCGGGAGCCCCAAGATCCGCGCAGCGATAATCGTGACGTTTGGAAAAATGGTATCATGACCGATATTGGGAGTGGAACTAAAGTGGCCAGTCAAGCTGCCAGAGCCTGGGAAGTTCAGCATTCCCGAGCTTAGACCCTCTCACAAGGTCGACCAGTACGAATGTGCAGAAAGTGGACTGCAAGGTAATTGCTAAGCTCGCAAATGCCGAACTGACGCCAGAGAAGCCCGAATATCATGGCTAGTCATGGCATGTTAAAGGCCAATTAGTGAGTATCCTCTTTTCTTTCTCTCTCTACCCATCTCCCTTCCCCACCCTCTCTTTTTACCTTGAAGCCCTTGAGCTGATTGATTACTTCCAGAATGAGCACACCTGCGCAACAACCATATACTACTACGACGGCGAGAATACCACCAAGAGCACTCTCGCTTTTCCGCCAGTGTGCTGATAGTGAAGACATGAACGAGATATCGTATTAGCAAGGTAACCATGCATTTTTACGTCCAGTATTTTGCTTTACAACCGATGACAGCGACAACGATTTCACACAGGAACTGGGTAGTGTGACCACTCAGGTAGGTCGACTTTTTACCCTTGCAACTTATTGAGCTTGCTAGCACATGATGATAGAACGAATCGCTTGTTAGAACCATATATATAACACTAAGCTTTCCTAGTGCACTCAGCAGCACTTTTTGAGCAAGAAGCCAAGTGAGCCTGATCTAGAAAGTGATTAGAAGGATGACCCTACTCTGCTTTCGAAGCTTGAACACTTCAGAATCTATGAGATTGTGGTTTTATAGGAGTGACAGATCAGGCTATCCTGAGCCTTACTCGTCATAAGCTATTCATATAGGGGTAGACTATCTGTCTATCAATCCCTCATTGATTGACGGAAATGAAGTATGTTTCATGATAGCCGCGCCCCTGTTACCGTCCACCACAGATATGATTGATTTCACACATACCTACAACTGACTGATCTGTTCCCCCATCTGTGACGTGCCCCGAGCTTTATGAACATCTATCGCAGCTTTCTCCCGCAGAGTATTACGGTCTATTTTGCCCCCCTGTCATAAAGTTAGCTGGGTCTCTCAAAAACATTTCGAGCGTGGCTCACGGTAGACACAGGAAGAGAATCAAGAAACTCAACACCACCTTCGAGACGTAGTTTCTCCGACAGTTCACAAAACATCCACTTCATGAATGCACCGACTGTCAAGGTCGAGCCGGGTCTTTGAACAATATACCCTCGCGGAACTGGCTCGTCGTCGTCCTCTTCTGGGCTTTTATTCCCATATCACATTAGCTAAGCTTACGATCTATACCTTGGGTATGGATATCTTACAGCTTCACAGGAACAACAACCGCCTCAAGGACCTCCGGGTGCGTTATAATAGCAGCCTCGATCTCGGAAGCCATTACATGTGACCCATTCCGCTTGAACATATCCTAAACGCATAGTTAAATACCCCTGAACTTTCTCCCATAGCAGTATCAACAGATAGATAAGGGCTGACTCACCTTCATCCGCCCAAGAACATACCACCGACCGCGACCATTCACCATCCCAATATCACCCGTCTTGATGAAACCATCAGGACTAAACAGCTCTGCCGTGGCTACAGGTTTATCCAAGTACCCCTTCATAGCAAATGGGTTCCAGATCCAGACCTCCCCACACTCGCCTCTCGCCAATGGGTTACCATTCTGATCCACAACCTTAGCTTCGAGATTGGGTAGGAGTTCTCCAACGGTGTTATCTGTCTCCAGCTCCCGTGGATCTGATGCAAAATGTATCCCACCCCTACTATCAATCAGCGAACATCCTCCAAATACATTAGTTCCTCAAATGCAGAATACATACTCTGTCATCCCACAAACAACCTCACACGGAGAACCATGACACCTCGTCCACTCCTCGCACATCCGAAACGGGATCATAGCGCCCCCCGTTCGAAGACTAGACACGCTCGAGAAGTCCGCGTTCGCGGCATTAGTAAGGAGATTCTGGAAGATATGCTTCGGCGTATGTAAAGAAGTGGGCCGGAACTTCTCGACAGCGAACAGAAACTGATCGAGGCTGTACTCGGGCATGTATATAGATTTGTACCTTGCTTTCAAAGGCATAAGGAGACCGTAAAGGATGAATCCAATTCCGGCGTAGAGGAATGTGCAGAACCAGGTCTCGTGTTCACTTCTCTCCTTCAAATGGTAGCGATAGAGTAGCTGCTCTGTGTTGCCGATTAGCCCGTAGTGGGTTCTTTCTGCTAACTTGGGAAGTCCAGTTGTTCTATTGTTCAGCATTAGTACGGTTTGTACATATGTATCTTTCTCTCCCTTTGCAAGAAATAGACGAGGTTAACTTTACCCTGAAGTGTGAGTCAACAAAGCCGTAGTCGTCTTCGCCTCTTCAGATGACAACCTCCTCCACTCAAAAGTCGGTCCATTCACAAGATCAAGAAGAGAACTCCAATGCCGAATCGCACCCCCCGCCACCGCCTCCCCAGTCGTTGAAGAATCGAGCACGAAAAGATTCTCCGTTGGAACACCAGCTTGTGCCGCCGCAGCCCGGACACGATCCAGGTGCTGAGGTGCGAAAAAAACAAAGTCGGCCCTAACCGTTTCTAGACGCGTAACCGTCTCTGCAAGCGGGTACGTAGGACAGATGTTGCAGCAAGCTCCTGTTCCGATCGCCCCGAACAGTACAGCTGGTAGATAGACGTCGAGCGTTCCGTAGATCACTACTCGGGCACCGGGGCGAGCACGCTGTTGGAAGCCACTTGCGAAGCATTTTACGAGGTGTTTGAATTGGTTGAATGTGCAGGATGGGGCGTCTGGGCCTTTTGCGGATAGGATAAGAGGTTCATCGGCTGGCCAGCCTTGGGTGGGACTCCATGGGGAATCGAAGAGGTAGGTTAGTAGGTCTGTTGACGGGGTCTGGATGTTGAATCTTGAGGTGATGGTCGACATGATTATGGAAAGTTTTGTAGTGTATGATGAGTAGATGGTTGACTATTGGAATTGACTATATTTTAAGCATATATATAGAGGTAACATAGTAGACTGTGGACTTAGTTTGTAGCTAGCTTTCCTAGTCATAATTCAATGGCAGGTAGTAAAAGAAAACAGTAATATTACAATAATAAACGGAGAGAGCTACTTCCATGTAATACGAGTCAATACGTGGCAGATTGAATCCAGTAGCTCGGCGACTTCCCATTCATCGATTAGGGTTACGATGATCGGGATTTTCTAGCGATCAATTTCCTCTTCCTGCAAGGCTAATGCAAAATACAAAAGCCTTCCTTGGCATTCCGATGGAGCTCAAGTGGGTCCATGTTAGACAAATATTACATAGCGTGTACTCCGTACAGTCACTGAACGCCTCCTGTGTCCCACATCCTTCGCGGCCGCAGATCAGTGCTCCTATTATTGAAGTCACAAACTTGCACCTGACTTGGTAAATCTCTCAAGGAAGGATCTGCCGCTTGAGGGAAAAAAATCTCCTTGGCTTTGCCTCTGATCGGCTTACCCGAGGTCGTCCTCGGAACTTCCTCGCCTTCGGTAAGAACGCGAAGCACAGTAGGTAGTTGGAAAAGGGGCAAAAAAGAAGAAAGGTCCTCCCTCAGGCATTGAAGCGTGAGCTCAGACTTTTGCTCGCTGCGACAGCGCACAAGGGCAGCAACCCGACTGCCTGTTCTGGGGTCTGCTATTGGTAGTACATGGGCTTCGGAGATATAAGGGAGCCTTGAGAGAGCTGTTTCGACGTCGAGAATGGGGATCTTGGTACTACTGCAGTTGATAACTACTTCCGTGTTACCATGGTGCGCGGCTCCAGGTCAAAGTAAAAAGAGAGGGAGCTTACTGTCAGTGGAGGCACGTCCTTCGATAATATAATCATCGCCGTGACGATAAACTAGATCACCGGTTCTGTAGAATCCTTCATCGTCGAAGGCTGCTCGAGTGAGAGATTCATTGTCCCAGTAACTGTTGATGGGTTAGGAAGGCACGGCTTTATGTCCACGATAACTTACCGAAGGAACATTGTAGGCGTCTTGACTCTCATCTCGCCATGACCTCCCTCGGAGAGCTTGACTGTAACTCCTGGAATGGGCCGCCCGATTGCATTCTAAATCGGTTAGAAAATGAATATGAAGTAGCCATAGGCCACGCCTTACCAAGTATGTAGTGTCAACGTCTGACGAGGTCTTCAAACCAATAGATGATTCAGTGCTTCCCCAGACCATCTGCAGAGGACGCCCTCTAATCTCCTTCCAGAAGAGCTTGGTACTCGGCATCGCCATAACGCCACTACAGTTAGCCACACGAAGCCCTCTGGCACCATCAAGGTAGGGCTGTAGTTCCTGTGAGGGTAGTCCAGCTAAGCGCTGCTGAAAGTGTTCCATCAGCGAAACCCAGAACCCGGCCGACCCGGCTAGGTTAGTCACACCTCCTTGCCGTAAACGCTCCCATACTTGCTCAGGACTAGAGTCTGGTCGAAGGATATCAAGCCGGATTCCTCTGAGGATGGTGGTTATCACGCTGGTAAGACTGGCCCCGAAATGCATGGCACGGTGGGCAAGAACTAAGGCCTCTTCTGGGCCAAGGGGGCCAATATTCGCTGTGAAGTACCTCAGAGCGTGAATGATTCCTTTAGGAGGGCCGGTTGTTCCGGAGGAAAAGAGAGCTATCACGGGACGATTCGAAGGGAGAGTAATGCTAGGATCAATGGAGACCTGCTGGGTGTCCGTGGCATCGCTCGCTGCGCATGCATGCACTGGGACGAGATTTGGCGCTGGTAAAGCCACAGTCTGAGTAAAATATTGGATACCCGTTGCTAACTCAGTGGCCGCCGTATGAGTTATGATGCACTTTGCGTTGAATCTGTGGTAGAAATCCACTACTTCTTCCGGCATCAGGTCCGGAGCTGCGTCATTCGCCACTTCGTTCAGCTACTCAAATCCATTCATAGAACTGCACGAATAATATTACTCACACAGCGGTATGATCGCTGCTCCTACCGATAGGATCGCAAAAAATGCCACAATCATATCGTAGCTTGACGAAGTTGCGGTACAGATATAGACATCATCATCGCAGACTATGCCCTCTTCCGTCAGGAGGATAGGATCCAGTACCTCCTGTAATCTTCGTCGAAGTTTCACCACGTCTCGCAGTAATTGCGAGTATGAAGCATTTACTCCGTGGGCAATGTCATGGATACGTGCACCCTTACGATTCTCTGATACGGAAAGAAGCCGCCGAAAGAGAGCATTGTTAGGAAGCATGTTCGCCTGGGAAGTTTCCATGTTTTCTCGTGTCTAAAAGTGAGTTTGTCTAATCCTTCACAGTTGATGATATCAGGAAACCGCTGGTATTGACATCGAAGACATGCTTACCCAGGGAAATCCCATTAAGCCACTGAAAAAGCGCGAGAAAGTTTACTTGCGTATATTGCTAAGTAGCTCCAAGCTTAGCTCCACGTATTACTATGAATCATGAATCTTCAGTACTAAAAAGACGTGGGTCCCTAGTGAACTGAGAAAGGCTGAATAGCTAGACTTCGCTGATCATGTATTGGATCGGTTAACTACTCATTAGCGGCAAAGGATCGAAGAACTATTGGTCGCGTTTCCCTATGATTCGCTAAGCAGAGATCTAGAGTCCCAGACTCTAGGAAGTGGGGTGGATACGTGGAGATCGACGGTTCCTTGTATGCTAAAGCTGAATTACCGAGGGCGAACCATCACGCGTAGTGGACCGCATTTAATGAAACAACCCAAGTCTTGGGATATTTCCCCTCACAATAACCCGGCGAATCATCCTATCGTCCCATGCCTAGAGCTCGGAAATTTATGATTATACTACTAAAATGAACCGGCAGCATAATGCAAAGCAATTTTGAATGGATATGCCTCAAATTATAACACTTTCACGGTCCAGAAGAGGGTTTAGGGCTAGCACCGCCAGCCGCCTGAGTGGATCTCCAACGCGGTATCACGTCATCCGAATCAACCTCCTTAAAACCAGTTCTAAATAGACTGGCTTCACGAACCCTTCGGAGATCTGCAGAACCATGCCCAACCATCTTACAGATTATTCCTTGGCATCCAGCCGATCTGGGCCGAGATCTGGCCATGGATCTCGGACTCGCCATGTTCTGAATGTTATACAAGCCACAACCCCTCTCAATTTGTTCTCAATTTGTTCTCAACAAATTGTGATCGATCAAGCATATGAACTAGCGCACAGGGATCACAGACAGAAGAAAACCAAAAGGCCGTTTCTTACAAGTATCACATACCTTGGCGATTTGGAACCAGATAGTGTAGGATAGAATGCCCGCATGAGTCCAGCCAGGGTAATTTTAGCTCCCTTTCAACAAAACTGAAATGATCATAAGCCTGTTTGTTTCAACCTAGTCATGTAGATCAGTAGCTAGTTCTCACTATAGGTGGAGCCCGTGAGAGGCCCAGTTGGTGGCAAAGAAGGGCCATCCTGGCGCCAAATTGTGACCGTAGTTACAGCACAGACACGTCAATGTCCCGTATAGCGGAGATGGAGAGATTTACGCCTTTCGAAATGGGGTATCTGACCGGATAGTGTGACAATATGGTCAAGGGATCTCGGGCACCGAAGCGTAATCTTTCGACTTGCCGGCATGATCTCCATAGAGGATCCTACGTCGTACAATGGGCTTTAATAATTGGTAGTTTTCTCCTCCCACATTCTTCCATCTGGAAAAATGTATTTTCATGTCTAGAAAATAGTGGCTACTGACCTAACTACCTTCACAATGCCTCCATTCTACCCCCAAAGGTCACCGGAAACATGGGCCCTAGGTGAACTACAGCCTCCATTCACTCCACATGTGTGTTGATGTTATTCACTTTTTGATCTCTTCTAGTTTATCGTGAAGTAACTAATTGATATATCTCATAGGCAGTGAGCGCTTCTCTACCAACATGGGAGAGTGTTGTCAGATGGTCTCGTCGTGAGCCAGGCGTGGTCGACAAAGTCAAGGGTGGCTACCCACGGTATGAGACAAGAAACACGATTTATCTAGCTGGCCTATTACGTTGCTAACCGTTATCAGCTTCTACATTAATAAGATCGTGCAGGAGCTCGGTAAGGAAGTTCTGTCACGATTGAACGTCACCAATGCAAATTGTATGATTTTCCCGTCTGCCGCAAGCGCTGCACGATGCACGTCGTCTTTGCTGGGGAAGGCATCCCCTGGCAGTGTCCGGACTGTCTCCTTCAGCATGCCCAATCCCCTACCCGAGGGGCTGTCACCGCAGGAAGCCAAATGGGCCCACTTCGATATCGTCATCTATCCTAGTGATATGCAATCCGAGGCCATGGCATTTTGGCGGCAAAGTGGAGACGGGATTTCGAGTCGACATGCAGAGTATGCATTGTCCATGATTAACCAGTTGAGGCCGGCGGATGATAACTGTCGCACCTTATGCCTTGATACGGTCTGTCAGCCGTGCAAGGCACCGAGACTACAATCCGGCGAGAAAGAGAAAGGATTCATCCGATCGCTCATAGCACAGCTTGCTTCGTCCGAAAAAGGCGGTAGTCTAACCGCCCATGATGTCTTTTTGTTTCCTAAAGGGTTGAGTGCTATTTACGCGGTCTCTAGGGCCTTGAGAGCCATGAGCCTGTGCGGGCAAGATTCTATCGTTGTCTACGGGTGAGCTTATGGTGACCTCTACTGGAGACATGGCTCTAATACCTGAAACAGGTTCCCATACTCAGAGACCGTGAAATGCATCGAACTGACCGGATGGTCAAAATTCACGCTCCACGGCCATGGCTCTAAAGAAGAACTAGACAGACTCGAAGCAGACCTTGCAAGTGGACAGCGCATCAGTGCGCTTTTCTGTGAATTTCCTAGTAACCCGCAGCTAAAATCCCCGGATCTGCCACGCCTCCGTGCTCTAGCAGACCAGTACAACTTCGTTATTGCCTGCGACGAAACAATCGGATCATTTGTCAATGTCGAAGTCTTACCTTATGTTGACATTGTCATGACCAGCCTGACCAAGATATTCAGCGGCGCTTCTGATGTGATGGGCGGATCGTGAGTTGCCAGTGTATTAACGGCTGAACATTGCTTCTGATAAACCTCTAGTGTTATTGTCAATCCTCGGTCGGCCTACTACGACTCTATTTACGACGCAATCGCATCACTCTGGGAAGACACCTATTTTCCAACGGACGCTATCGCGCTCGCCCAGAATTGCACCGATGTTGTATCCCGAGTCAAAAAGTGCAGCCACAGCGCCGAAGCGATCGCAAACCTCATCCATGCACACCCGTCAGTGGAAAGAGTGAACTATCCAGCCCTAGTTCCAACGAGACATCTCTACGAGCAGTGTAAGAGGAAGGAAGGAGGTTATGGCTATCTCCTTAGTATCATCTTCCACGATCCTGAGGCCGCGAGTGTATTCTACGATAATCTCCACGTGGCCAAGGGACCAAGTCTCGGCGCGAATTTTACCCTGGCCATTCCCTATGCTGTATTATCGCATTTCAAAGAGTTGGACTGGGCGGCTAGCTATGATGTTCCTACACATATTGTTCGGATTAGTGTTGGGTTGGAGGATCCTGATGAGCTGCTGGCGGCTGTGAGAAGGGCACTTGACTGCGTTTCTCGGATCGGTGGACCGTAAATAGGTGGCGGTTGTTGGATTCATTTCGTTATATGTTTGCGAGGGATGTAAGATAGCCAATTCAATGCCTAGGACCATGGTCTGAGATGCAAGGTAATTGTTTTGAACAAGACGAAATTCGTTATCTACTACGCTTACATACAAGTAAAAGATAGGTATCCACATCGCCTCGTGGTCACTTTCCGCTAGGCAACTTCTCGTCCCGCCTCTTTCTTTCTTCCCTCCGCCATGCATGTCCCCATTTGAGAGTCGCCCATAACAAAGGGCTAAATATAACCCATATAAGCGCCAACAATGTACCAGCCCACCCGATTCCAATAACATTGATAAGTGGTGTAGCCGCCGCAACAGCCCCGGCGCCAAGAAGACACCGAAAGAGATTGCTGGCCGCAACAGCAGTAGCAGGCCTTCCAACATGACAATCAACAAGAAGTGTGAGGAGAGTATTAACCACACCAGACATCACATGCCCAGCAAGACACATCATAACCAAGGGGCCGGCAAGATTTGTTTGATAGGCCATTACCCAGCTATAAGTGATTAGGAAGACGGATGAAAGATACACAAAGGGCAATGTGATCTGAAGCCGGGCAGACTCGACCGGGAATTCAGCCAGGTCTGTCTGACGGTTCTTGACAATCTCAATACCTAAGCTCTGGGAATGTCGGCGGAAATTCCAGTCCGTGAGAAAGCCTACTGTCCAACGGGCTGTTAGACTGCCGAAGGCGTAAGGAAGACAACACAGTCCGATCTGCAATGAATTGAAGCCGTATTTACGTTCCAACTGTGACGGTAGGGTACTGAGTACCGTGACGTATCCACAGAAGAGCAAGCCGACGAAGAGGAGGATGATCGCTGTCTCTTTTTCGCGGCAGATTTTGAATGTCTCCAAGGGGCCCGGACGACGTTTGGGGGAGGAACGGCTATTGTTGTCCGCAGATTTCTCTGTGTGCTCTGGCCATCGTCGACGAAGTATGTCTAGAGTTCGGTAGTTCCATTTCTGTGGGGGCAATGATCCATTTCCAACCACATTTCGACTGGTCTCTGGAAGAAAAAATATCACTATGCCCATCATGAAACCTGCAAAGGCAGTCAGAAACCAGAACACTGACTGCACATGCAGATACTGGATAAGAAGGCCTCCAATAACAGGGCCCAGAGCCTGTCCTGCTGTGACACCCATGGACGAGTAAGCGAGGTATTTCCCGCGCTCTGCCCGAGTGACCAAATCAGCGGTCACAGCACTGCTGATAACAATAGTCCCACTGCTTCCAGAGCTCTGCAGACAGCGCAGTACCATTAAGGCCGGGTAAGCATGTTGTAAAGCCAAGCCCACATTGGCCCCAATATAGATGAGGAAGCAGATGAGAAGGGCCGGCCGACGGCCTTTGTTGTCTGAGTAGCTCCCCACTAAGGATGGTGCCAGACCTTGGAAGATCTAAAGTGTTGGCCGCGGTCAACCATGAGCCGGGAGATACTTGTATAGATATCATATTAGTTAAACGTACCATGTAAACTGTAATACTAAGGTTGATCTTGGTTGCCGAAACATTGAGATCCTTAGCAAGTGTATTAAGTGCGGGAAAGTAGATGCTGGCGGATATAGGGGACAGAAATGCTGAGAATGAGGCGATGATGATTGCAATAATCTTCTCCCTCTCCGACAAGACTGTATATGGGGGTTCGGTTGACGATGGAGTTTCTCCATTATCCTTCGCCTCAGCGTCAATGTCTTTCGGTTTCTGTTTCTCTGCAGCGATTGACTCTGGAACTGGCTGATGTGCCCCTTGCTCGCCCATGTGTGCGACAGAGTAAAGATCTGGTATCTGAGTTATGAAACGCGGATCTGAGAATAGCTCGCCCAGCTTTAAAAACGAAAAGGCGATATACCCCAAACTCGGCGCGAAACCATTGGTTAGTTCTTGAGAATTCCAACGGAATACTTTAAAAAGGAGCGCGTCGTAATTATGCTGTTCGTTAGAATCTCAATAGTTCTTGCGCTAGCTAGAGCAAGGATTCCGGCTACCGATAATTAAAGCTGATCTACGTGTCGATTAAGTTTGCATCATGGTGGACCAAGGATCTTCTTATAGTGCGTTTACCCACACCCCAACCTGGTATATGATTGCCACCACAATCACCGGTCCTTGATTGTATGGGGTGATCAAGGGAGTGGTGTAACGTTGTATGACAGAGTAGAAGAAAATAAAATTCATCCGCTTAATTCCGCGGCTGCCACGACTCTGTTTAATTATCCTGAGATGCCACGGCTACACCACCACCACTTGTGTATTTTTATCCGTTCAGGAATGCGGATAGTGTTTTTGTATGGCAGATCATCTGCCGGCATAATTTCCCCATCCCCTAAAACCTGATTATTTCAGGTGTTGGCCACACCACCAAAAATGCCCACTAGTAAAAAGGTGCGTTGTAAGCGTTTTTAAGGTATGCCCTGGTCTCGTAATTCATACACTAATTTCTAGGGGTTCTAGACTTTAGCATGCCTAGCGCTCCTCCTGTATTATACCTTGAAGTAGAAAGATGAGCCCAACTCTTTACACCGTGCCCTTTCAGGTTTTCTGGGCAACATCCAACATTCGCGACTAGCTGGCCATTACAGAGAAAGGCAAAGTCGGATTTTCGTACTATGTATAGATTAAAGGCTCTTGGGGCACTGAATCAGTTTCGGCTCCCTTATAACCATAAGTCTGGTTATGGATTATATAAACTAAAGAGAACAGAAGAGTCTCGGCAGAGATTTTCCATAAATAGCAGGAGTGAGACCTTGGGCAAATAACTCCATAGTCTTCTCAAATTTTTAAACATTTTTTGTCATTCAAAGCTTCTCTGTTCCAGAACTCATTTTTTTTTTTTTTTTTTT